>CAWUDS030000366.1:5000-12500 GCA_963859935.3 Lathyrus sativus | reverse complement strand
ATTATATAGATATCAGAGAAATTATCTTCTCTATATTCTATAAATAAAATTCTATAACATGAAATTATATACATATATCATTATATAGGATCTATTTCCTTATATAAAAAATAAAATTTATTAAAAAAAAAAAAAAAAAATAAGAATATATATAACTAAAACAAATCCTTTGTTTTATAACAAACGGGATTTTCGGTATAGGAATAAACAAACCATGGATAAATCTAAGCGACTGTTTGTTAAATCATCTAAGCTACTGTTTGTTAAATCGAAGAAGAAGAAATCAATTCGTAGGAGGTCGCCCCTAATCCAATTTGGGGATCGAATTGATTATAAAAACTTGAGTTTACTTTTCAAACTTGTCACTCGAGAAGGCAAAATTTTATCTAGACGTGTTAATAAATTGACCTTAAAACAACAACGATGGATTACGATTGCTATAAAACAAGCTCGTATTTTATCTTTGTTACCTTTTGGAAGTTCGTCACCTCTTCTTAAAATTGCAAAAAAAAAATATGAAAAAAAATATGAAAAAAAAAAAAAATATGAAAAAAGCAAGTCGATTACTAGAACTCCTGTTCTAAAAAAAAAAAAATAGAGTTACTTTACTTCATTAATTGAATCTAAACTCAAAGTTTATGCGGATTGGTATTTTTTTTTGAGCGTGGTTTATTATTTTCATAATTCATATGAATTCTATTTTATCATACAAATCTCTTTTATTCTACCACCTTCCCGGAGTTCACTCTCCGGGGAAGTTTTATTAATGATATCGTTGGCAATCGTAAAAAGACAATTCCCCTTTAATATAGCTATTTGTGCAACGATTTTACGATTAAGAAGCAATTGATTCTTGTACAGATTATACATTAAATTACTATAGTAGATTTTTTCTTTATTCTGTCGAATTATTGCATTTATTCGACTGATCCACAAACTTCGAAAGTCCCTTTTTTTCCTATCTCTATCCCGCTGAGACGAAACCAAAGCTTTTCTTCTCTGTTGCGAAATAGTTCGAGTAAGAGCTCCGCGAAAGCTTGATGTAAAGGAACGACTTTTTGTCCTCCGTTTTCGAGCGATGGATCCTCGTTTAGTTCTGATCATTGGATAAATGAGACTTCGATGAATAACTATTTTGATTTTTTCTTTCAGTTATTCTTTTATCCTTTCTAGTATATTACTAACAACATGGATTCTTCCAATATATAAAATAAAAATTCCAATGGCTTTTGCTACTATAACCTTCCCAACCACGATTTTTTTTCATTTTTTCTAAGTATAAGTATTGAAACTCTAAATAATAACTTCTATTGATACTAGGTATGCCAAAAACCATAGTAAATAAAATAAACAAAGAAATGGTGGGTTCCATCGTTTCTATGATTACTTGTTAAACGGTGAGGTCCTCTCTATACACCGGAGCCCCTTCCTTCATTGAATCTTGATTCAATCAATGTTATTGTGAATTTGTACAGTTCACACTTCTGGGCTCTACCCATGAAATATCTAGTAATAGGTCTTTCACAATGAAATCTAGCTATACAGTAACGGTATTTAAGTATGAAGATTAGCTGGGTAGTTGACCCTCTTAGTCCGTTCTAAATTTAGGGCATAATTTGTTTTTCTTTCAAATAGGATTTTTCCCGCTTAATGGGAAACTACTTTATCCCCAAGGGGAATATACTTTGCATCTTAAATTGAAAATGAAGGTGATTTGGTTTGCACCAATTGAGAAACCATAAATTTGATACAAAATTTATACACAATAGAATTATATATATACAATTCTTATTAATAGAATCGATTTTTTAATTTGAGTATATGATCTAAACGAGTCGCACATACACCCTATTACATGTTCCTCGGCGTTGAGGGCATCCCCGAAGAGCGGGAGATTTTGTTACAGTCCGGATTGGCTGTCTTGCGTTTCTAATAAGTTGTTTTATAGTTGGCATGGTGAATCATATACATAATGAGCTGGTTTCGATCAATCCTAACCCAATAATTTCCATTTAGAATTTATTCGACTCTATGAAATCTGGTTGTTAAGACGATTAAAAAGAGAAAAGACAACATCTCATGCATGTATTTATTAGGAATAAATCTGTGTTTATTAGGGACAAAGGTTTAGGAATAAATCCACTATTCCCAGAAGAAAAAAAATAGTGGGGACAGAAATAGTTTGAAAGCAAATTCTGTGTTTAGTAGGAATAAAAAGGACAGAAATAGTCCAAACATCAATATTGATTCCAACTATCAATATTGACATATGCAAATTTTGCATTTAAAAAAAAGAATCTGCTCCGGAATCAAAAATTGCTTCCGTAGGCAAAGAATCTGATACGGAATCAATAATTCCGTAGGCTTGGGCTTCTTCGGGTGACATAAAATGATCCCTTTCCAGGTCTTTAGATATCTGCCATACCGGTTTGCGTGTTCTTTGCGAATAAATAGCTGTTATTGTTTCTCGAAGTATCACCATTTCATCTGCTTCCAGCATACATTCTCCTGATGGTCCCTCATAAGGGGCACTATGAGGTTGATGGATCATTACCCTGATAGTATAATATATTTTGGTTTTTTCTCTCAATCTTGACTTAAAAAAATAAGAAAGAAGGGATATTCAAAAGAACTTCAATTTAAATTGAAAGCCGTACAGGCAAGCATCTTTTGGATTTTTTATATAGCATACGGCTCTATACTTTTAATTTTTCATTTTTTTTACCTTTCATTGAAGAAATAAAAATATATATATATATATACCGGGTCTATCAGACCCAGATCAGTAAAGAATCCAATAACCATCTTTCTTTTTTTTTTTTTTAGAATATTTTAAAAAATTTAAAGACTATGATGATTCCGTTGCTCTCTTAATTTCGTGTAGTTTTTGATTCAGCAATCCCAAAGTTTCTTTTTTTTTTTTTCAAATGAAGTAAAAAAAAAATCGTGACACTAAAAGAGGCTCTAATTAATAGATAAGAGGAAATATAAAATTGTAAATACCCCTTCCCCTTTTTCCTACTACTCTTTCGATATAGAATCGAATGATTTAAAAAAAAATTATTTTTGCATATCGAACTCAGAGTGCCATGCTTTTTTTACTTCATATTGGCGTAGGCATAGTCTTCTTCTACAAATAAGAATCATTGGCGCCAAGCGTGAGGAAATGCTAGACGTTTGGTAATTCCGCCTCCTGCCAAAATAAGAGATGCCATTGAAGCGGCTAATCCCATGCATATTGTATGTACTTGTGCTTCTACAACTTGCATAGTATCAAAAATGGCCATTCCAGACATAACCTCTCCGCCGGGAGAATTTATAAACAGATACAAATCTTTGTTCTTGTTCTCTAAACTGAGATATATCATCATACCAGCAACTTGATTTGCTAGTTCACTCTCAATCTCGTCACCTAAAAAAAGAAGTCTGCTGTAAAAAAGTTGATGGTATAAGTCAACCCAAGTAGCTTCATCCTCGCCAGGAATTTGAAAGGCTACCTTTGGAACACCCACTGGCATAAAAAAATGATGCAGTTGCCTGACATCAGCATATTACTTTAATATAAAATTGTGCAGAGTACAGAATGAGTTTATTTTGTTAAAAATAATTTTTATTTCGCCAGATAACATAAAAAAAAAACAAGCCTAAAATAAGGGCAAGTTTTTATGAATAGGTCATTCTTGGATATGTGTCTACTGATATTGATATTATTGTTACGTGTTACTGGACGACTAATGAATTGAATTCTGGAAAATGAAATTCAAGAAGGGATTCTAACAAAAAGGATCTTCGACAACCCCCAAAAAGTATATTTCTATGTTTCCTATCGAATTGAATTCTAGAAATATTATTATTTCCTTCATGAATTATATTATTAGAAATCAATTCATGCTATTCACCACATTTTCATTGATCCTCCATTTATAGTCCGAAGCTAAGAAAGAATCAATGTAAAGAACCCCTATCTTATATTATAGTCTTAAACTTTGAGGAATTTTCGATTCAGTACATCGAAACAACCAGAAAAAAAGAAATTTTATTTGGTAGTAGTTGATCTTGTCACTGATTGTGAAATTTCGTTGCTGTCTTCGAAGAAGGATAGCTATACTGATTGCGTCGATTCAAAAGAGACCCTTGGTACTCCATTGCCGATCGTAACCAAAAATAAAATTTCAGTCAATTTATACTTACTGATCTGATCTTTTATGGAATCGATCCCCCTTTGACTGTATAAGAATATGTGGAGCTCGGCATGTCTGGAAGCACAGGAGAACGTTCTTTTGCTGATATTATTACCAGTATTCGATACTGGATTATTCATAGCATTACTATACCCTCCCTATTCATTGCGGGTTGGTTATTTGTCAGCACGGGTTTAGCTTACGATGTATTTGGAAGCCCCCGTCCAAACGAGTATTTTACAGAAACCCGACAAGGAATTCCTTTAATAACTGGCCGTTTTGATTCTTTGGAACAACTCGATGAATTTAGTAGATCTTTTTAGGAGGCTCCAATGACCATAGATAGGACCTATCCCATTTTTACAGTACGATGGTTGGCTGTTCACGGACTAGCGGTACCCACCGTTTCTTTTTTGGGATCAATATCAGCAATGCAGTTCATCCAACGATAAACCTAATCCGAATTATAGAGCTATGACACAATCAAACCCAAATGAACAAAATGTTGAATTGAATCGTACCAGTCTCTACTGGGGTTTATTACTCATTTTTGTACTTGCTGTTTTATTTTCAAATTATTTCTTCAATTAATAGAAATTAAGATAATAGTATATATATTAGGAATTCTCTTATCCTATTCGGAAGGATCTCATTTCATAATTATCTATGACTGTTTAGGTCTCTAGTATGACTTACTACTTGATCAAATGTGGAGGAAAGTGGGATAAATAAATGGCCAATACTACTGGAAGAATTCCTCTTTGGATAATAGGTACTGTAGCTGGTATTGTTGTGATCGGTTTAATTGGTATTTTCTTTTATGGTTCATATTCCGGATTGGGATCATCCCTGTAATAATCGGATGAATTTCGTTTTCGAAATGAAAGCATAAGAACTCAACAGGGATCCACTCTTTCTTTGATGAATTCGAGGGGGTCCCGTTGAGTTATTCATAATCAGAATATTTTGGTAATTGAGTCAATAGATAACTTTATTCTATGTTTCCAAAAATTCCATTTCCTTTTTTTAGGATCTTAATGAAAAAGGAACTTCATTAATTGGTTCAAAACATTTTTTCTGGATAATATCTGTCGAAACTTTTTCTTTCAACTTGAAAGAAAAATAAAAGAAAGAAGCAATTAGTTGATTTACTTCTTCTGGGTGGCCCCAATAATATATAATAATTATAGTGTGTAAGAATTGGGAATTCTAGAATCTATTTTCTAGCGGTCAAATATTCTGTAGAACCAAACCTTTTTGATACTAATGATACTAACGGAATCTTACTAGAAGTCTTTTTTTTGACATTAAATGAAATTCATAGTAAAAAAAATATTAATATCAAATTAGAACTATTAAAAAAAAAAATAAATCGAAATATTCAATTTCATTAAGCTAACAAATATGGAAAAAATGCAGAAGCGTTCATATATTGGACATAAGTTTGTATAGAAGGTTTTTCTTCTATCGCTTCGCCAACGAAACGAAAAATGGAATTCTATTCCCCGTCCTACCTATCCAATCTAATTCAAGACCCAATCAGTAGACAGACACTACAGCAGTAGTAGAGTGAAAAGACTTTGACTTCAAGATTGATCTATTCCTTTTTATTTCACTACTCGAATTCATTTTTCATGGAATCCGAGACGCAAAGATTGAAAGCATTTTAATGCGTAGAATTTTGAATCAAACAAGTCTCAAGACAAGAACGCTTTCCCTTGCTTCCACATGGAAAAAAGACAAAGTTTTTGTATGAACAAAACGGAATACATTATCTTGTCGATCAGGCGACACCCGGATTTGAACTGGGGAAAAAGGATTTGCAGTCCCCTGCCTTACCACTCGGCCATGCCGCCAAAAAACCTGATAAAAAAAAAATGGATCAGAATATCCCTCCTCTCCAAAAAACCAACGTATACCTTTTCAGTCACAAAAGAAAAGTAAAAATTTCGGGACAAATAGCAAGCAACCATTAATTACAAATTCCGGAAGAATTCAGGAATCTTGATTTTTTAGAATCCTTCTCTATTTCCATTATAAGAAGAACTGTTAATATATGTCAACTCCAGAATATCCATTTTCATTGTTACACATTATCTAATCGGGTATCAATTCTAGATTACAGGGAATTTTCAATAAATTCTCGTACTTTCATTATTTTGCCAATTTTTCATTAAATAGATTGATGAATGAATAGAAAAATTAACACAACATATGCTGTCTCGAACAAATAGGCCTGCAATAACGTAAGAGACATATATAGATAGCTATAGTTGAAGTTAGATCTATGCCAAGTCTTTTTATGCACTGCAAACCTCCAATTCTAAAATAAAGGGTCAAAATATCTCTCTTCTTTGTGAATTCTTATTCTTTTTTGAACACTTTAAATGGTAAAGGGCTAAAAAAAATGGTATTTTTTTTTTTCTGATTATTTTATTTTTGATATCTTTCTCTCATGGAGCCGAGCAAATCCTGAATTTATTTTTGGGATATCAATCGAATGGGAATACGGAATATCATACTATACTAATAGTACAAATAGAATTCATTTTTTTTAGATTGTTAAAAATACCCCGACCCGAAGTCTAGGTGAAATGGATCAATTTGTTTCCATTGATATTACAAGTTCAATTCTATTTGTTTGTTTTGTTGCAAATTCTAATTGGAGTATCCAATTTCCTCTTTTCATAATCGGTATTTCATAGACGTAGTTCGGTAAAATTTCATGTGATTCAGTAAAGTAAAAAGAACAGAAATTCCATTATTGCTAAATCTATTCTATTCATGTGATTCGATGAAGAATGACAGCAAATAATGGGCTATTTTCTATAAAAAAGGGGGGGAATAAAAAATGTTTGGGGTTGGGAATGAAGGAATGTCTACACTACCCGGATTGAATCAAATACAATTTGAAGGATTTTGTAGATTCATTGATCGGGGCTTAACAGAAGAACTTTTAAAGTTTCCAAAAATTGAAGATCCAGATCAAGAAATGGAATTTCAGTTATTTGCGGAAACATATCAATTGGTCGAACCCTCAATAAAAGAAAAAGATGCTGTATATGAATTACTTACATATTCCTCTAAATTATATATATCCTCGGGATTAATTTGGAAAAACAGTCTGGATATCCAAGAACAAATTATTTTTATTGGAAACATTCCTCTAATGAATTCCCTGGGAACTTTTATAGTAAATGGAATATACAGAATTGTAGTCAATCAAATATTGCAAAGCCCCGGTATCTATTATCGGTCAAAATTGGACCATAACGGAATTTCAGTCTATACTGCCACAATAATATCAGATTGGGGAGGA
>CAWUDS030000366.1:0-2500 GCA_963859935.3 Lathyrus sativus | reverse complement strand
TCGAGGGGTTCGGTGTTGCTCATATTTTACAAGAGATGCTGACTTATAAATCGGATCATATTAAAGGTCGTCAAGAAGTACTTGGAACTACAATTATTGGAGGAACAATACCGAAACCTGTAGATGCTACAGAATCGTTTCGATTGCTCGTTCGAGAACTACGATCTTTGGCTCTGGAACTGAATCATTTCCTTGTATCTGAGAAAGACTTTCAGATTCAAAGGAAGGAAGTTTAATTGGACTGAATCGGAATTTTTATTTTATGATTGATCAGTATAAACATCAACACCTTCGAATTGGATCAGTTTCTCCTGAACAAATAAGTGCTTGGGCAAAAAAAATCCTACCCAATGGAGAAATAGTTGGGGAGGTAACAAAACCCTATACTCTTCATTATAAAACCAATAAGCCTGAAAAAGGTGGATTATTTTGTGAAAGAATTTTTGGGCCTATAAAAAGTGGAATTTGTGCTTGTGGAAATTATCGAGTAATCGGAGATAAAAAAGACCAACCAAAATTTTGTGAAAAATGCGGAGTAGAATTTGTTGATTCTAGGATACGTAGATATCAAATGGGGTATATCCAATTAGCATGTCCTGTAACCCATGTGTGGTATTTGAAACGTCTTCCTAGTTATATCGCGAGCCTTTTAGATAAACCTCTTAAAGAATTAGAGAATCTAGTATACCGCGATGTGTGATTTGATAAAAATTCTTATTGTACAGATTTCGAATGATAAACTGTCATTCCAGTCAATTAAATGGGAATGTCCTATATCTGGCATGTCTCTTGGGATGAGTAACATGAAGCTCAGAATTCATGGGTGTATTGAATACTCCCCAATCAAAAAGGGAATTGGTCTATGGTCAATTCAGTAACAAATAACTATTTACTGTATGTACCTTGTGAAAAAAAAAAAAATACTTTTTTGTGGAATTCATTATTCCATCTCTTTTTTTTTTTTTAAAGAACTCAAATTATGTTCAAAGAATAAAATATATCATGATTGCAGAAGTTTATCTATCGCATATAGGCTTTAAGACATCGTGGCAGACCCGTCGAGGTGACGTCTTGACCTAAAAGATCGAACGGTATGATACATAGACAAAGAAATCTCTTATGAATTCGAGGATATTCCTTTTTTATTAAGAATTTCATTTTAGAGGATTCCTCGTTCGAAGGGAGGTAGACTACTCAAGAATTTTACATTTTATTTCTGTCTTAATTTCGAATTGGATAAAAAATTCAGAAAAAAAAGAAGAATGTATCAATGAAATGTTGCTTGGTCTTTATTGATAACTTGAGTAAAGAGTAAACCTTTTTGATTTTAGATTAGAGGTTTTCCAAAATTGGAAAGCGGAAACCCCTTTCTTTATCTTTAATTGTGTGCAAATACTTTAGCCGGATGAGAGGAAACCCTCATGTCCGATTTTAAAGGGGGCGATCCATCTTATTGGATCCTATCCAAATTTTTCTTTTGCTAGGCCCGTAGTTAAAAAACCAACTTTCTTACGATTACGAGGTTCATTCGAATATGAAATCCAATCCTGGAAAGACAGTATCCCACTCTTTTTTGATACTCAAGGTTTCGATACATTTCGAAATAGAGAAATTTCTAGTGGAGCGGGTGCTATACGACAACAATTAGTTGATCTGGATTTAAGAATTATTATGGATTCTTCGTTGCTAGAATGGAAAGAATTAGGAAAAGAGGGGTCCAATGACAAATGGAAAAATCAAAAAGTTCGAAGAAGAAAGAATTTTTTGGTTCGACGCATGGGATTAGCTAAGCATTTTCTCCTAACAAATATAGAACCAGAATGGATGGTTTTATGTCTCTTACCAGTTCTTCCTCCCGAATTGAGACCAATTATTCAAATAGATGGCGGTAAACTAATGAGTTCGGATATTAATAAACTCTATAAAATAGTTATCTTTCGGAACAATACTCTTATTGAGCTATTAAGAACAAGTGGATTTACACCAGCGGAATTAGTAATGTCTCAAGAAAAATTGGTACAAGAAGCCGTGGATGCACTTCTTGATAATGGAATCCGCGGACAACCGATGAGGGACGGTCATAAGAAAGTTTACAAATCGTTTTCCGATATAATTTCGGGCAAAGAGGGAAGATTTCGAGAGACTCTTCTTGGAAAACGAGTTGATTATTCGGGGCGTTCTGTTATTGTCGTAGGTCCATTACTTTCATTACATCGATGTGGATTGCCCCCCGAAATAGCAATAGAGCTATTTCAGACATTTCTAATTCGTGGTTTAATTCGAAACCATATTGCTTCGAACATAGGAGTTGCTAAGAGTCAAATCCGGGAAAAAGAACCAATTGTATGGGAAATACTTCACGAAGTTATGCGGGGACATCCAGTATTGCTGAATAGAGCGCCTACTTTGCATAGATTGGGCATACAGGCATTTCAACCCATTTTAGTAGAAGGACGTGCTATTTGTTTACATCCATTGGTGTGTAAGGGATTCAACGCAG
>CAWUDS030000365.1:0-24024 GCA_963859935.3 Lathyrus sativus | reverse complement strand
ATATGTAACACCCAAGTACTCAGTCTTCTTAACATAAAATACCTATTGCTTCTGATAGACACTTATTTGGACATCTGAGTACTTATAGCTCGCGCCGTAGCGTCAGACCACATTTAGAGCATATCATTTCTTCTTGGGAACCACTTGGACTTTACCAACTTCACATCTTCGCTAAAAGATTCCTATTAGGAAAGATCATTAACGTCATTTTTAGGAATGTTCATCAACATTCAAATACTTTATTCAAATGTCAGAATGGTGAGCAGTAGAAGAAAAATTGCCTAAAACTTCAACTTACCCCTCATTTGTAGCAAGATTGTGAGTGAACAAAAATCTTAATGATGTATTAACATCATCATCCTCACACTAAGAGGATCCAATTTGAGTCCTACTGACAATTGAGGCAATCCACGTCCCTCATCCAAATAACTTGAATTAACCACCCCCGGGGTCTCCGTACTAGTTGAAGAAGCCTTTCTATCGACTCCATGTTCACAAGGATACAATGTTGCTCCCTAATTCACCACTACAATTACACTAACGATGAACAATGAAACAAACACCCTATTGTGAGACATGTTGATGGTGGTTATTAATATATAGTCAACAATGCTAGAACATCAGAATAAACAACTCTAAGGGGATGAAATAACTAATCTTGACCCTTTTCATATTACCTTAGATATGTGATGACATAGTAAAAAACTACATCAAAGAACAGGAAAAGTCATCTTGACAATGCCAACCTCGAGGTCAACGAATGCATATAATGTGTTCCCCGCGCCCATGAAGGAACTCCTCTAAAAATAAAAGTCCAAGGGCCACCAACCAAGACACCTCAGTCACCATCATCGTCGCTGACATGTCTCACGTTCGTCATCCTCTAACATTTTCGAGAGAGACAAAGACACCTTCTTCAAAAAATTATTTCACTAGAAGAATCAATGAGTATCTTATACGCAAGGAACTTCAAAAACCACTAGGAACATGAACTTGCTATGGGACGACCGATCCAAATGAGAACTTAGAACTCTTTGATGTACCTCTAAACTTCATAGAAGCTAGAGGCTAGAAGAAACGCAAGTTATTCATTCTCACCCGCGAAAGTGATGTATCCTTGGCTACTAAGGCGATGTAACGAAGGGTGACATGAAAAGTTGCCACTTAATACCTCGGTTAAAGAAAAACTGAGGGGTAGAGTAATATGATCACGAGTTTGAACCCTAGCATTTGCATTTTAATTATTTACAAAAGTATCGCCTCATACCTCTTGGTTTATTTAAAAATCGAGGGGTTAGATAGTTTGTTTTTTATAAATAAAACTCATTACATTGTTTACAAAAAATATTAATAAATTAATTTGTTTACAAACTACATTGTTTACACAGAATATTAAAGTAAAAATGTTATTTTTCATCATCATCGCTGTCGGTGAAGAACATATACTGAATATCTTGGAGAAGATCAAATGTTAGTGATCCTTGTTTCATTAATCTTGAGGAAGATCAAATACTGAATGAAATATATTCTCTATGGCTTTTGCATTCATTTGTTTTTTATATAATAAAAAAGGTTAGCTAAATAAAATAAATATTTAGTTATATGATTATTTAAGAATACAAACCTTGAACCCATGATAATTTTCTACACTTGCAATCCATCACATAAATCTTTGGCAAAGTAAATACACTCTCACTAACCACATATTAAATAAACCTAATTTTTTTCTGCTCTTGCAATCTATCATAGTGATACTTTTACTTTGTAAAATCTCATGGAGCTCTAATTAAACATAGAGAGTTTCACAATAACGTTTGGGTTTCTTGTGGATTCACTACTATCAAATTTAAATATTCAAAATGCTTTTATAATGAGAGTTTTAGGTTTTATAAGAATCACTAATGACAGTGCCTTGAGTGTTGATAGTCATTAAATGCAACGTGAAGATTTGTTTAAGGATAGTGAAGAAACTTAAAAACACGCTTATATTTTACCTTGGTTATCACTCAAAACCAAGGTAAATTGTGTTTCTTTTTAAATAAAAAATAAAATATGTCTCACCACAAGCTACATACCTTTCGGTTTCTGCTTAAAACCGAGGGGGAAAACCTTTTTTATATATACTTACATTGTTTACACATAATATTAAAAAAAAAACTCAAACAAATCAAAGGTTTGACAATAGATTCTTGGAGAACAACCCAGAGGAGTTATCTATTCCAAACAAGAGAATTTTTTTACATTGTTTTCAAATTTTTGAGAAGTTATATGTTCCAACTAAGAAATTTTTTTTGGTGATATCCAGATTTTGTTGCATACCCTTTAAAACAATTTTTTTTAAAACAAGAATGATTTTCAACACTTACAATCTATCAACTGAGTACTCTTAAAAGGTTGAACTTCCTTCTTTAACTGAAGGTTATTCCAAAAATACAATAACGACAACATCAACACCATTATTTGAGGTAGATTGCAAGGGTAGAAAAATATTTTGTTCAAGATAGAAGAACATTAAAGATTTTTTTTTGTCTTGTAATCCATCCCAAAGAATGATGCTTGCAAGTCTGGGGCGGCTTTATATTAGTAAGGATTAGGGTAAAATCTATTTAACGAGTGCTTTTATAGTAAAATCTTATTATTTTATGTCTCGGTTAATTAGAAAACCAAAGGGTTAGAACATTTTGTTTACACTTATAAACAAATAAAATCATAAACTATAATAGTTGAGAATCGAAGCTTGTATGAGTTGTTTTTTTCACCTTGGTGTTATGAAAAAACGAGGGAATGTATGGTTTTTTTAAATGATAAAAAATAGCGCGCCTTGGCTTTATACCTCGATTTTCTATTGTTTATGGTGAAAGTTTCGTCATGAAAAATGTTATTTGTTGTAGTGGTTATATTCATGAAAAGGATTAAGAAACAGTTCAATCAATTCTTGAGGAGAAGTTCATAAGTGGTTTTTCATCCATTTCACAACATTTTGAAGGCATCCTAAGTATGTGGAGAGTTTGGGCCCGATCATGCAAGAGTAGACTGAATCACTAGGTTCATACATTGAAAGTTTCAACAAGGTAGCCACCCTGGTTTAAAGTGCTGGTGGCGAAATGAAAAATTATTTGTTGAGTCTCTTACTCTAATCAAGGTCTAAATTTGCAAAAAGTATTAAGATAAGGCCCAATAAAAATTTTAATAACCTAGTTGCAAGAGCTAAGATGTACATATAATACGAAGAAAAAACGGTCACAAGTAAGGCGGTCTTTAGAGTAAGTTCAGATAAGCACGAAACAAACAAAATGGGAGCCAAGGAGCAAAGGTAGGGTACAAAGAGAAGTAAAAAACACAAGAAGGATTTTTGTTCAGGTCGAGAAAATATGGGAGTTCTACCATCTAGATACCAGGATCACACACCTATGAACACATCGAGAAAACATATTCTACAAGAATACATCAGTGTAAAATTTTGAGAAGAAAATGTGTAAGTACCAATATAGATCAGAGAATGTAACACCCCGTTTCCCCAAAATAGAAAAAAAGCAATTAAAATAAGCACATATCAGAGTTTTCCACAACAGGATGTCACAATTTTCAACAAAATTCCACAAATCATTTCTCAAACTAATTTCTTTGTAATATTGCAGCGGAAAAAGAACTAGTCTGTCATAAACCACATATCATATATACATCATCAATATCATCATGTACAACATATACGGCCACTGCCCAAAATACACAAGATAATCATCCAACATCATTGCCAATCCACAAAATAAGATACACCACGGGGGCACACATAGTCATTAACAAACATGAAAACTCCCCAAAAGCCCCGGTGTTACGTATCAGAGCAACCCTATGACACTGCCACATCCAAGCTAGCTAAACACCTGAATTGTCTGTACTTCCGAAGAAGCACAGACCATAACAACAATAGAGGGGTGAGAAATCACGATCAAATATTAACGGTATAAATGCACATAAATAAAAGGTAGAACACATAAACATCATTTCATACATATAACATATTCGGACCTACTATCCCATGCCAACACGACACACATACAACAATGATGTCGCTACCGCAAAAATAAGGTGCCGGCAAAACAGAAGAGTCACCACCTTTTGTTATTTATCCCACAGAAAGGGAAAGGAAACGATCGGAAAAACCTGACGAAAAGGTATAAGACAAGGTCATCGCAACCAATGTCTGGATTCGGGAGTCGCTTACGCAAGGGGAAGGTATTAGCACCCCTCACGTCCGTTGTACTCAACGGGATCCATGCTTGTTGTGTTTATCTGATGGGTTAGTTATCTATCTACGCTAAAAGCTTGGTCTGAAAAGAAAAGAAAATGACTAGGCAGAACACAGCAGTTTTATGCCTACGTATTCCCGTCTGGAACGAGAAATCAGAGTCAACATAGTTCGCCTAACTACAGGTGAAGAGGGAAGGTTGCTCACCGAGATATCGCATCTCGTGCCTACGTACTTTCACATGGCGCGAAAGATCAGAGCAAACGTAGTTCGGGATACGATGGAACACAGGTTTGTTCAACTTTTTTTATCCGAGTAGGGTTAACAGATGGTTCCAGCAGTTTGGTGTATGCAGCTCGCTCGACGGAGACTTAGGCGTTTACCGTTTGCGGTAGAACTGGGAGTTAACGACACTCTTTACTTCAGAAAAGCTTTCCTTCGATTTACGGGCCCAAGGGGCAAAAGGTTTGAAGTTTGTTTCAGTCTTTTATGGAAGAACTGTTTTTTAGTTGTCTGTAGTTTGTGAGCACTAGAGACTATGACTTAGGAGCGAATGCGTCGCATATCGTCCAAAGGACATATACTAAACACTCTAGATGGTTGAGAGGAAACCACTCAATCATCATTCCCAAGTAGCTTAAGGCTCGTAACGCGCTTGTACTAACTGACCTTTATTATGTTTTTTACTGTTGTTTAGAGATAAGAAGAGAATGAACTATATGGGGAAACTGTACAGACCTAATGTTGTCATGCAAAATTGATCCTATGATTGAGGTTAGGAGGGAGCTACCTAATGTTATCATGCATGGTTAAAACCCTAATGTCTGTCGTAACTTCTCTTAAACAAGAGAAGGCAGAGTTCCTAAGGGAACATGGCAATGGTACACAGAAACAGACAAAGCAAATACTGTAAAGAAATAACTGTAAGTAAAATGCATGCAATGCAACAATACAAGCAGAAGGAGACAAACTCAACTTTTTAGAAATCAAGCAAAAAGAAAACAGTCAAAACAGACAAGCAGAGGGAGACAGACTCAACCTCTGTATGCAAATACGTCAATTAGAAAAAGAAAAAACAACACACAAGCAAGGGGAGGACCACCTCAACCCTTAAGGCAAACAAGCAGAGGGAGACCCACTCAACCTTTTAATGCAGTCATGCTCCTATACTTAGACTATACTAAACATGAACTATCCTAATGCAACACACCACTCAATCAATGAATGAGGACAAGGATTCTATGACAAATAATGGATTCAATCCACAAGTAATCACACAAGGCTTCTATCTTAAGGAAAGAAATTGGGTGTTGGGAGGCAAGGGTAAGGTCCACAAGAACTTATCCCAGGCACTCAACCAACTAAAAGAGATTTGGGGGAATCCTAAAGGTTTAGCTCCTTCAAGAGATGTGCAAC
Organism: Lathyrus sativus; assembly: GCA_963859935.3. Lineage (NCBI taxonomy): Eukaryota > Viridiplantae > Streptophyta > Magnoliopsida > Fabales > Fabaceae > Lathyrus > Lathyrus sativus. Next base: position 18,359 of record CAWUDS030000365.1, on the reverse strand, counting down.
ATTCCCCCCATAGGAGGGACTATGCTACCCCAAGAAGGTTCCTACAAAGAAATGAAGGAGAGAATATTAGGAGAATGGAGATGAGAAGCAAGGTAAGTTCCACATGAACTTACCACAGCCACTCAACCAACTCCACTTCCTTAGAGAGAGCTTTCATGGACTCAACCCCTTTATGATATTGCAATGAATTCCTCCTGTGGAGGAATCATGCTCACAAGGAGGATTCCAATCAAGCAAGGAAAATTGGAAGGGAAACCAACCATAGGGAAAGATCATCCACCTACTTGAATCTCTAAAGAACCTCAAATATTACCTTCTAATGATCACCTATACTAAGGGTTCAAGGGTTCTAAAAGAGGTATCTATCTAAATACCAATCTATCAAGAAAGGATATGAGACCTAGAACCATCTAAGGGTCATTTACAAGACTAGTCTATGAACTTAACCTAGTTAGAATCACCTAAACTAAGTCCAATTTGTAAAATAGGGAACTAATGGAAAATCATTCCTAAAAATTCTAAGGAAAATACTACATCATCCTACATGTATTAACAATCTATGGTACAAAAGTCAAGGGCTAAACCTAAATCAAAAGGTCTTAAACTAATACAAAACCTCAAGGGTACCCTAAAGGGATCCAATAATGAATACTCCTAAACATCTATCCCAAAATCCTATGTAGAATGATCTAAAAATCTCAACAAAAATCCCATAACATCATTAACATGTCTACAACCAGCACACAAAGTTTCAATATCAAACTCAAAGGCATGAATGAGAAATAAAATCCTAAAGCTCAGCATACAATTATCCAATTATTAAAACACACTAAAAATAGAAAATATGAAATTAATTGAAAAAGCATGAAAATAGAAATTAAAAAAATGTGAGAAAATTCTAAACATATCAAAGTATTCACATGATTTATTTCAGGAATTATTGACAATCATTTCTATTTTTCTTGAATTAAAACTAACAAGTACTCAATTAAAACAAAATAGAGAAAAGAGATTAAAATGGAACAGGGGGGAGGTGCACTAGCAATCGTCCTACGTGTTATTGGCTAATGGGCCTTGCGCTGGGGGTGTTGATAGCGCGCTGGGATTGGGCCCAGCTAAGTGCAAAAACTCAGCTCTTATTCAATTAAAGGAGACAGACCTGGGGGGTGTATGAAGTAACGTTTCATGTGGCATATTGGTTTGGGCCTCGCAAGTGGGGGTGTTGATAGCGGTACATTGAGCCCAGAGTTTCCTTTAGTGAAACTCTACGTTTCACTTAATAAAGGAAAGCCAAGGAAGAGATGTACACGAGGACGCGCTATTTGTAACACCCCAAATTTAATTGGAGTATTTTAATTAATTATTTAATTAAGAATATTTGTTTTCGGTGATTTTCGGGTGGTTGGTGAATTATTAAGAAAATGTGCATTTTTGGGTATTTATTTAATTAATAGCATATAATATTAATTTATTAGTATTATTATTAATTAAATTGAAATAAGGGAAATAAGGGCAATTTGGCCGATTGTAGGAGTTAGTGAGTGTCATACCCCAAATTTGTCCTACCTTTTTTCAAAATTCTCATTTGCCCGACTTTGTTTTTAATTTACCTCGCTTATACAACGTAGCGTATTTTTTAGCAAAAGCAGGCATTTTCTCTTTTTTAGCCCAATAAGGGTATGCCACGTGGCATTTGTTTTTTTTATATATATACCTATTTTTTATATATAATTTCATTTTTCTCGTGATAGGTTAATATAATGTTTTTATTTTTTTAATTAGTTTTGAATTAGAAATTAGGATTTAAATTTAATTGTTTTAATTAAATAGATTTAATTTAGAGCTTAATTATAATTTAGAATTTTTTGATTTTAAAAAATATAGATTAAAAAAATAGAGTTAGAATTTAATTAGGATTTATTTTAAAATTTTTATTAGAGTTTAATTAATTGGTTTAGACTTAAAATTATAATTAATAATTAGAATTAAATTAAATAGGAAAATATATTTATTAATTTAGTTTATTATTCAAGGTTATTTAAAGAAAAATAGAAAATAGATTTAATTAACTTAGTTTATTATTCAAAAATTAAAAAGAAAAAATAAAATAAAGAGAAATTGAAGGACACGGTGGATTTTATTTTCTTCGTTCAGATTTGTGGATAGTGTATATAAGGCACTGTTCATCATACCCTAGAAAGGGGGGGATACTGTTCACCCTAACCCTAATTCTGAGGGGCAACCCCAAACGGCCACCCCAATTCATCCCCAAACAAAAAAAACCTAATTCGTCGCTCTCCCAAATCGGCGCCGCCACCACCTTCTGTTTCCTCAGTCTCCACCGCCGCTCACACAAAACCTTCACGAAGCCAAATCTCTCACGAAACCCTCATCACCGTCTTGTCTCTGTTTCACCCTCTTCCACAATCACTTTCACTTTCTCACTTCAATTGCGGGCGTTCATTTTTCCTCTTTCCCTTCCACACCACTTTCTAATTCACCTCTTTCTCTTAAAGCTTTCACCTTTTAGTACCTAGTTAGATCTGATAGTGGTGTTGACCCGGTAACATTTTTAGAAGGAGTCAAGTGAATGAAAATAACGAGGTTCTTTTTTGCAATGTTTTAAAGTGCTGAAGATAAGAAAGGTTCAATTTTGAAGTGGTGGTTGTGCACGTGAGAATGGAGGGTCGGATGAAGAAGTATAGACAAGTGAGTCCAGAGAGGGCTAAAGTTTGGACTGAGAAACCACCAAAGTACCACCAGAATCTTAAGGTACCTGTGGTTTACTATCTTTGTCGAAATAGGCAACTAGAACATCCTCATTTCATGGAGGTTCCACTTTCTTCTCCAGATGGGTTGTATTTGAGAGATGTGATTGATAGACTAAATTCATTGAGAGGTAGAGGCATGGCTTCCTTGTATTCATGGTCTTGTAAGAGAAGCTACAAGAATGGATTTGTGTGGCACGATCTTTGTGAAGATGACCTAATTCTACCGGCCCATGGAAATGATTATGTCCTCAAAGGTTCTGAGCTCTTTGATGAATCCAATTCAGATCGATTCAAACCTATTAACGATGTTAAAATACAAAGCGTGAAGCTGTTGTCGGGGCCAGCTTCTTGCCGGAGTCACGATGAAGCTTCCTCCTCTTGTAGCATGAACGGAAAAGAGACAAGACACTCTCAGGATGACGAACTTTCCCAAGAACAACATACAGGTTCGTTTGATGTTTCTCCGGAGTCGAGCGCCGAAAAGAGCGGTCCAGTAAGCTTAGCATTGACAGAGCAACGAGGCTTGTTAAGTCTCAACAAGGTGCTGGAAAAGAGCATGTTTGTATTGCGAAACTTCATTCAGCTGTTCCTGATGTTGCTAAGGTTTGAGAATGATATTGATGCTGGTGAGGAGGTTGTGTTTATGACGACCAAGGGCGAAGCTATTGCCCTTGGGATTGCTGAGATGACTACTGCTACTATGGCTAGTTGTGATCATGGCGTTGTTGCTAAGATCAAGAGGCTGGCTACTGAGAATCAGAGGCTGGTTGCTACGCATGGGGTTCTGAGACAGGAGCTTGCTGGGGCATAGCATGAGCTGCAGATGTTGCACGCACATGTTGGATCGCTTAAGGCGGAAAGGGAGCAGCAGATGAGGTATGTGGTTGATAAGATTGCGAAGATGAAGTCGGAGTTAAAGGCGGTGGAGCCGTTGAATATGGAGTTGCAAAAGGCGCGTGGGGGAGGCTCAGAGTTTGGTGGTTGCGAGGGAGGAGCTTATGGCAAAAGCTCAACATTTGAATCAGGAAATTCAGAGGGTTCATGTTGATGTGCAGCAGATTCCGGCTCTCATATCAGAGTTTGAGCATCTCAGACAAGAGTACCAGCATTGCAGTTTATATGAGTGTGTGTAGCAACAACCAGTTGGAACCGGCAACATTTTAATTTTGCAGCAGAACTCGATGCCAATGTCGTAACAGCAACTCCGTAGCAGGGAGCGATACAAGCATTATAGCAGAGCAGTTTGATCTGGTGGATTTCAAACTTGTTTTTTGGGTGATGTACGTTCTTATGCAGGTATGAGTTCGAATTTGTATCAGGTTGGAGTCAAGCTGGTGCGATAAAGATGTTGCCATATAGTTGAAAGAAAGAACCCGTCCATATGCCACGCTGCTACTGAAAGCTGAGGTGGTCTGATTACACAATCTCGGTAACGATTTCGAGTTCTGTTATTGTTGCATTGTTTCGGTTTTTGGTTTCACAAGTCATGTTGCTGTTAGGACCGCTTTATAGTAAGCTGTTATCATTTTGAATTTTACTTACATCCCCTAAATTGCTGAAAGTTATTATACTTCTGTTCTGATTACGATGAATTTCAGAATTATGATGTCTGAGTTTTGTATATAGCCGATTCACGTTTTCAGAGTGTCGCTGTTGTTGGATTCAGCTCTTGGTAATCTGTGTCGTAATGACAATATGCCAATTTCAAGATGATATTATATTAAAAACGTGTTGCACCTTTATGACCTTTTGATTGTACGATATTAGATGCGGTTTAAGAGCATATATTATTTCAAGCTAAGTATTGTTCTGGTACAGCTGCGACCTTGTTTTGATTACAGATCGACACGGTGACAACGTAACAGGTTCTACAACAAACAACAGTTGTAGCTCAAACCAGCAACAACAATCACGATTGGAGTCGGTAAACAGTTAAACACTGTTCAGCTCTCTGTTTCAAGGACGCATTGTGTTTCAACACATCCGATAATGCATCAATAATTCAAGCTCATCCTGTGATGGCGTTGTTAGTCAGATTCTTCGGTGCTGCGAGAACAAAATTCCGCGAATGCGTCGGTGTGACGATTATTGAACCATTGCACTATTGTGCCTCAGCAGCGTGGTCCGATACAGACATTTCAGCTCCGCGTACAACACAGCATGGTAGAAACATCCATATCTTTTGACTAGCTTCAACTACGGCTCGACATTACGGTAACGGTTAAGGTCATGTGCTACCAGTTTATATGTTTGATATTGAGCTTCTTTGTTTGCTTTGGAATAACATACAGAGTAATGTCATTGAAATTTAACTAGCTTCTTTGTTTATGTATCTGAAATTTAACTGTTGCTTCATGTTATCGACATTGAAGTTAAATTTTAAAGTATTCATACACTAGAAGCAGGTTATCTGTTGGCGTTTTGTTCTGTTCAAGATATTTATAGATGCCTATTTTCTTTGTGCAACACTAACTGAAACTATTCTTTGTTACTTTATGGTTTCGTAAGAATATCGATGAAGTTATTGCGTGTCATTATCCCCTGTTATGTTGATAAAGTTATAAGCATTGCAATTTATTCTCATACGCATAATTAATCTGGTAGTTTTAAAAAATTTATGGTGCATTTCCTTGCATATGTCGTTAGTGTGATTTCAGTTGGATTATGGTGATAATAGTTGATCAAATTTTGGGAGTTTTGTGGCCTACGTGGTTACTGATTTAGGCGAATGATTAGGCATTTGGATACTGCACTACATGTAGATTGTTGATATTTCACTCTTGTCAGTAATGTTTTGGCATATAATAATTTCCAATGTTGCTATTTGGTATCTCTATATTATATCTTAATTAACTAGCTTGTTTATGGACAACATTTAGATTTAAAATATCTTTTAAACTAAATTAAAATCGTCATTCATTCTAATTAGTTCTGCTAAACTTTTTCTTAATAAATAACGAAAGTAGTGGGTTCTTAGGGTCTAGCATCCTTTGAGTCCTTGAACAACCGCTCTCGAGGCGCACGCCCTCGAGTTGTGCTTGTTTCGTCTTTCGGTTTTCAAATCGTTTTTTTCTCAATTAAACATTTTATATTAATTAAATATTTTTATAAAAGTATATATTTCAAAAATAATACTAAATATATTTTAAATATTAAACTTTTTAATATAAACTTTTTCAAAACAATTAATTATAATAACATTTTAAGTATTAAAAAATACACTTTATTAATTAAGTTAAAATGTTAAACTTCTTTCAAAACAATTAATCATGATTAGCTTTTCTCAAAAACTTTTTTTTACAATTGGTTAATTTATTTTATATATAAATTAAACTATTTTTCAAAATCAAATTTCAAAACAATTAAATTCTTGGATCTCGCCTTCCTTGAATTTTTTAAGCGACCACTCTCGAGGTGCACACCTCGAGTTGTGACCCTTTCGATCTTATTTTCTAGAATACATAGCGCGCCTAGTCCGAATACGTTAAACTATTCAAAATTGTTTTCATAATTAAATCACGAAATAATCGAGTTCCTGGGGTCGCTCATTCCTCGAATTCGAAAGTGACTACCATCGAGGCGTACGCCTTGAATGGCGTGTTGTTTAAACTTTCGTTCTTAAAATACCTCCTCTAATTATTTGGGCAAGTACTTTCACTGTCCAGCAAACACTATTTTATAATTAATGGGATGAAAAAGATTGTTGTTGGGATCTAGCATTCCAGCGATATCCCGACTAATTGATTACGAGGCCGACGTCTCGTTTATCGAGTAGTCGTCATTCCTCCTAATTTTTCAATCCACATAATCTCATTTCTCACCCTCGTGTGATTGAATCAAAACCTCCTTCAATTCAAACTGTTTCGCGTCTAAACTGTCTATCAAACATATTTTGAATGAAAAAGGTATCGTTGGGATCTAGCATTCCAACGATATCCTGATTAATCGATTGCGAGACTGGTGTCTCGTTTATCGAGTAGTCGTCATTCTCCCCTAAAATATTCAGCCCAACTTTCTTCTCTCGCCCCGTGCGATTGAGACCTTCTCAAACACATTTCGTAGAATCTTTCGAATGAAAAAGGCGTCATTGGAATCCAGCATTCCAGTAATTCCCCGATTAATTGATTGCGAGGCTGACGTCTCGTTTATCGAATAGTCGTCATTCTCCATCAAACTACCTAACCAAAATCCTCTTTTCTCACCCCCGCGCGATCGAAACCTTAAACCTATTCAAATATATTCTCTAACCAAAAACATCCAATACGATAAACCAAATTCCTCGCCCTCGTGCAATTTCCAACCAAGACACCTTTTGTCAAGAACATTGTTTAATCCCTTCTTCCGCGCATATGAACTCGTGCTTCAGCCTCCCCTAGCGAGCAGTCAAGCCAACGTTTAGCAGTTAGAATGCGACATAAACACTCGTTCGTTCCCATACCAAACCTCCTTACCGTAGTTAGCCGAACTACGGCTGCTCTGATTTCTCATTTATCAATAAGAATACGTAGGCATAGGATTGCGATGATCCTAGCGAGCACTCTTCCACTTTTCCTTCTTTCCCACCTTTAGGTTCCCATACCTTTTACCAAAGAACATTGTTTAGCCCATTCTTTCGCGCATAACAAACTCGAGCTTCAGCCTCCCCTAGCGAGCAGTCAAGCCAACGTTTAGCAGTTAGAATGCAACCTAAACACTCGTTCGTTTACCAACCCTTTTACCGTAGTTAGCCGAACTATGGCTGCTCTGATTATTCATTCTCTTCTGAATGCAAGATACGTAGGCACAAGATTGCGATGATCTTGGCGAGCACAATCCCCTCTTTTTCCCGTAGTCCCACGAACTACGAATGCTCTGATTTTCCACTTCTTATAAGTGAAGATACGTAGGCACAAGGGCCCCAATCCTTGGCAAGCACCCTATCTTAAAACCACCCATTTCCCTTATAGTAGAAACCTTAGAAGAAAACAAACAAGCGTAGTTAACTTTACTCTCGAATCGAATCAAGAGGTTCCCGTTGAGTACAACGGACGTAGAGGGTGCTAATACCTTCCCTCTGCGTAATCGACTCCCGAACCTAGAATATTGGTTGCGATGACCATGTTCTTATCTCCTTTAAGGTTTTATCGATATTTTCCTATTCCATCCCTGGAATGAATAAAGTTCGGTGGCGACTCTGTTTCGAACAGTATTTTCCGCGGCCATCGCGAGGATCGTATTTTTCGAGGTACGACAGATGGCGACTCTGCTGGGGACAAGCATTGCCCTATGCAAGAGAGAGTCAAGCCTAACTTGACTCGATTCGAATGTACTAACCTTTTGTTTAACTGTTTTCTTTATGTTTACTTTCTCCTGTTCTTTATTTATTGCTTTCTCTTTCTATTATATGCTTTGTAGTATATTTGCTTGTTGGATTCTGGGAAAATATCACAAGTAGAGCTCTACACCCGAGCTTTGGAAAAAGAAGAGGGAAAATATAGCTTAGAATTGGTAGTGATTAGTGTTAGTCCCCAAGGACTCGCTCCTTGTGTGCCTAGCATGAAAGCTCCTCCAGAATAGACCTTTTCGTAGATCCTATCGTAACGCAGCTAGCCTGTCACACGATTTGATTCATGAAAGGTCCGTGACTCTGGGAACCACTCTTAGAACCAGTTTCTGCATTGGTGGTCGTTTAATGTTAGTCTCTGAGGACCCGCTCCTCGTGTGCCTAGCATGAGGACTCCGCACAGGAGAGACCCTATCGTACTCTCGTTATAATACAGCTAGCCTGTTGCGTAATGTTGATGCGATCAGTGTCCGTGATCTTGGGAACCTTATCCATCAACATAGAAGCTATCCCGTGAGTGGGTCTATGGGTAAAGAATCTAGAACTTGCCTTGTATAACCTACCGGCTAGGTTGCTTTGAGTTGCTTATGTTATCCTGGATTCTGTTTGCACCTGCATTGCATTCGCATATCGCTGCATCTGCGTTTCATTGGCATCGCATATTATATTCCGTAACCAAAAAAGCCTATCCACCCTTTATCCATAATCCGCGGTTGATTTCCCGACACAAGTAATGAACTTGACTTGGTGCTAGAAGACCATGGAACACTTGAGACAGAATCAAGTTTAGCTAGGAAAAGACGAGAACAACACAGGGGGCAATATGAAACAGCTTCCAAAAGTTAGCCCAACTATGAAGCAAGGAAGAAGAGCTCAGTTCCTCAATACTGGCAGTTTCCTTATCATTTTTGCGCATTTGTAGTTTCCTTTATGTTAAGTGCTATTTGCTTTTAGACATTGTTTCTTATTCATGGTATTGTTAATGTGAGGATTATGCATGCTTTTGATCAAATCCATTCGTATCCACTCATGTTTTCTCACTTATTGCCAAAATCACAAAAAATCTCACTTCACTTCCTTCATTGCACTGCTGTTTAGCAAAGATTTGAGGGAGGATGACGAAAGCAAAATACCCATAATTGCTGATAGTATGCTTTTGGATAAAGTCCTGCCGATGATGTACAGACATTGATTCAACCCCTCATACACCGGAGAGATAAGGAGTTAGTCCCTAGTCAACCACTTCGAGCCTAGAAGTAGAAGTTTCCTTCGGATTGCTAAACCCTTACGCTTAACCTAGGGAATGGGTAGTGTTCAGTTAACCTGATTACGCACTCGGATCACGAGACGACATCCAAAAGACATGACGGTTGTTCATCAATAACCCTTTGACATGGCAGTCATAATCCTTCAAAAAAAAATCAAAAGCCTGCTAAGTCGAATACCTCAAGAGGAGACTTAGGCAAAAATCAAGGCAATCCCGATGGACTCGAAGAACAAGATCAGTCCAGGCAAAAGTTAGGGATCAAAAACAAAACCAAAAAGAGGTCCTCAAACCCTCAACGATAAAAACAAAATTCGGTGGCCACCCAAATCAAGGGGCACTAACATCTATCAAAGAGAAAAATAAGGTGACTGCCATCTCGAGCGAACCTTGAACCATCTAGCTTATACCGTCAAACAGGTGCAAAATTAACTGAACGTAGGTATGGAGATCATTACGAAGAAGGGGTGGGTACAAATAAAATTTTGAACCTTATATCCTTTGTTTCTATAACCGTGAACCAGACCGCGTTACAACCCTCAAAAGACCTAATTGAGGCGGGGTTTATTCTGAAAGCATACTACAGCAAGGTTGCGTAAACTGACTCCTACATATTTGCTAATCTTATGCATTGGTGTCATATTCTTGCTATATCTTTCACACCAATTAAATCAGCATTGCGTTTGGATTAATAGTCCACTCGTCACACATTTTCACATCATTCCCAATAAATGATATTTTCATAACTTGCATTAATGTCGCATTAAAATTACCATTTTTGAATGAACACTTTTAACTGCAAGTCAATACTTGGCATTATGGAAATTCCAACAAAGTGCAATCAAAGAGGAACTTGATCACTCATAGGCGTTGACCTGAATTAAGAATTTCTCATAACCCTACGAATCTGGGGCAAGCCCTTCTGAGGTTTAAACCAGGGCAAGCCACTGCAAGGTTCAGACACTGGGGCAAATGGGTTCAAGCCATATTCTGGTATAATCATCGCCAAAGTTCTCATCCCAGAAGAAAGTCCATCAAACACTTGGCAGACTGGGGCAAACTGGTTGAACTTGAGGCAAACTAGCTTATGGTGGAGGTCAACAAGCGTCAAAGGCCTTGGGGCAGAGCAAAAGCACGACTAATACGTATTGGTTAAGTCGCTACGCTCGCGCAATCTAAACGCATTGGTTAAGTCGCTACGCTCGCGCAATTCATATGCATCGGTTAAATCACTACGCTCGTACGACTAACACGCATTGGTTAAGTCGCTACGCTTGCACAGTCAAAATGCTCCGGATGAGTCGCTACGCTCAATGCTTGTAAGTCATCATGACATATCATCCAGAAGCCAGGTTCTTACCAGAACGAGTATACCACTTCTGCAAAGAATCCAACAAGGGGCAGGCTACCCAGAGTTTCGTTTGATTAAGGGGAGTCCCTCCAACGCTCAATCAGCACAAGTCATGTCGCTTCAACGCTCATTCTGGAGCAGACTACCTCAAGAATAATTTGAAGACAATTACCCCAAGGGTCAGTTAATCAAGGTCAAAACCCTTTCCTGATTAAAATTTGCAACAAACCATCTCGAGATCATCTCATGGTATATCTGCGTCCGAATTCCTTTCACGATGTGGAATGCTGGGGCAGGCCATCTCGAGTTCATCTCATGGTACAACTGTTTCCAACTTCCTTTCACGACTTGGAATGCTGGGGCGAGCCATCTCGAGTTCGTCTCATGGTATGATTGCTTCCAATTTTCGTTCAAGGAAAATTCCTTCATAGACCCAAACTGGGGCAAATTGAACCATATTGGGGCAGTTACTCAAGCAAGTTTATTCTCGTCAGCAAAAGTTCAGTGTCGGGGAACCATGCCATCACCCCCACCAAATAACCTTAACCTCCTGAAAAAGCCTCTCTGTCATTGGATTTCACCTCCCACGGCCTGGACCTGATACCTGTCAGAGCTTTGTAATCGAAACAAATCCTTCAAAGTCCAGTTCTCGTCTGGCAAATCATTCTAAAGTCCAATCTTTTATTGGCAACCACAAAAAGCCACTCCAATTGGCACCTTCAATTCACCCTAAAAGTCCAGTCTTCATTGGCAACCACTAAAAGTCCACCCTCGATGGCATCCTCATAAAATCAAAGTCCGAATCCATTTGGCAACCACCGAATCCAGTCCCTGGTGATATCCCCGACAAGATTTTATCCCCAGCATACCTGGTCGCTGCATTATCATAAACACAACATATCATATCATAATCATATCAAGCATTAACATATCATTTGCATTCACATCGTGCACTCCCTAACAGCTACATCTTAGTTGCATGTTTGGGCATCATAAAGCATTGCATTACATAGCAACATAGCAGGATCCAGGATCAGTTCACAAGCATCTTGGTCAGTCCTCCATTGAAGTTGGTTGTATGACTCTGAAAATATTTAATACCCCACGAGTTCAGGGAATTCTACTCCCCAGCAAGTCAGTCTTCAACCATGCAGTTGATGATGATAATCCCCAGCAATTATTGCTCTGGTGGCTCCCCAAGCAAAGGTTATCTTAGAGAGTTTATCGAAGATTTCTCCCCTGCAGAGTTTGGACAACGTTGTTCCTTTAAATAGGAATTTTAGCTCAACTATTCCTCAGCAAAATTATCACTCGAGATACTGCTTTGGTATCATTGGAGAGCCTTAATGGATAAGGTACTGCTTCGATCACCCGAAGAATCTCAAGTTTTGTTCGAGATACTGCTTTGGTATCATCGGAGAGCCTTAATGGATAAGGTACTGCTTCGATCACCCGAAGAATCTCATGTTTTGTTCGAGATACTGCTTTGGTATCATCGAAGAGCCTTAATGGATAAGGTACTGCTTCGATCATCCGAAGAATCTCATGTTTTGTTCGAGATACTGCTTTGGTATCATCGAAGAGCCTTAATGGATAAGGTACTGCTTCGATCACCCGAAGAATCTCGTGTTTTGTTTGAGATACTGCTTTGGTATCATCGAAGAGCCTTAATGGATAAGGTACTGCTTTGATCACCCGAAGAATCTCGTGTTTTGTTCGAGATACTGCTTTGGTATCATCGAAGAGCCTTAATGGATAAGGTACTGCTTCGATCACCCGAAGAATCTCATGTTTTGTTCGAGATACTGCTTTGGTATCATCGAAGAGCCTTAATGGATAAGGTACTGCTTCGATCACCCGAAGAATCTCAAGTTTTGTTCGAGATACTGCTTTGGTATCATCAAAGAGCCTTAATGGATAAGGTACTGCTTCGACCACCCGAAGAATCTCAAGTTTTGTTCGAGATACTGCTTTGGTATCATCGAAGAGCCTTAATGGATAAGGTACTGCTTTGACTACCCGAAGAATCTCAAGTTTTGTTCGAGATACTGCTTTGGTATCATCGAAGAGCCTTAATGGATAAGGTACTGCTTCGACCACCCGAAGAATCTCAAGTTTTGTTCGAGATACTGTTATGGTATCATCGAAGAATCTTATTGGAAAAGGTACTGCTTCGATCACCCGAAGAATCTCAAGTTTTGCTCGAGATACCACTCTGGTACCGCGAAGAACCTTATTGGATAAGGGACTGCTTCAACCACCCAGGGAATATCATGTTATCTCGTTCATCTATTTTGCATCTTGTCATCCCGTTCAGGTATATCCCACCTCTTTGCATTTTTTACTTCCTTGTCGGACAAATTTTGGGGTCTTCTTGTATCTAATTGACTTCCACCCTAAGAATGAACGCCATGCAGTTGTTCATTCCCTCAGGTTCAAGGCAATTAGATAGGGGCATCTGTCATACCCCAAATTTGTCCTACCTTTTTTCAAAATTCTCATTTGCCCGACTTTGTTTTTAATTTACCTCGCTTATACAGCGTAGCGTATTTTTTAGCAAAAGCAGGCATTTTCGCTTTTTTAGCCCAATAAGGGTATGCCACGTGGCATTTGTTTTTTTTATATATATACCTATTTTTTATATATAATTTCATTTTTCTCGTGATAGGTTAATATAATGTTTTTATTTTTTTAATTAGTTTTGAATTAGAAATTAGGATTTAAATTTAATTGTTTTAATTAAATAGATTTAATTTAGAGCTTAATTATAATTTAGAATTTTTTGATTTTAAAAAATATAGATTAAAAAAATAGAGTTAGAATTTAATTAGGATTTATTTTAAAATTTTTATTAGAGTTTAATTAATTGGTTTAGACTTAAAATTATAATTAATAATTAGAATTAAATTAAATAGGAAAATATATTTATTAATTTAGTTTATTATTCAAGGTTATTTAAAGAAAAATAGAAAATAGATTTAATTAACTTAGTTTATTATTCAAAAATTAAAAAGAAAAAAGAAAATAAAGAGAAATTGAAGGACACGGTGGATTTTATTTTCTTCGTTCAGATTTGTGGATAGTGTATATAAGGCACTGTTCATCATACCCTAGAAAGGGGGGGATACTGTTCACCCTAACCCTAATTCTGAGGGGCAACCCCAAACGGCCACCCCAATTCATCCCCAAACAAAAAAAACCTAATTCGTCGCTCTCCCAAATCGGCGCCGCCACCACCTTCTGTTTCCTCAGTCTCCACCGCCGCTCACACAAAACCTTCACGAAGCCAAATCTCTCACGAAACCCTCATCACCGTCTTGTCTCTGTTTCACCCTCTTCCACAATCACTTTCACTTTCTCACTTCAATTGCGGTCGTTCATTTTTCCTCTTTCCCTTCCACACCACTTTCTAATTCACCTCTTTCTCTTAAAGCTTTCACCTTTTAGTACCTAGTTAGATCTGATAGTGGTGTTGACCCGGTAACATTTTTAGAAGGAGTCAAGTGAATGAAAATAACGAGGTTCTTTTTTGCAATGTTTTAAAGTGCTGAAGATAAGAAAGGTTCAATTTTGAAGTGGTGGTTGTGCACGTGAGAATGGAGGGTCGGATGAAGAAGTATAGACAAGTGAGTCCAGAGAGGGCTAAAGTTTGGACTGAGAAACCACCAAAGTACCACCAGAATCTTAAGGTACCTGTGGTTTACTATCTTTGTCAAAATAGGCAACTAGAACATCCTCATTTCATGGAGGTTCCACTTTCTTCTCCAGATGGGTTGTATTTGAGAGATGTGATTGATAGACTAAATTCATTGAGAGGTAGAGGCATGGCTTCCTTGTATTCATGGTCTTGTAAGAGAAGCTACAAGAATGGATTTGTGTGGCACGATCTTTGTGAAGATGACCTAATTCTACCGGCCCATGGAAATGATTATGTCCTCAAAGGTTCTGAGCTCTTTGATGAATCCAATTCAAATCGATTCAAACCTATTAACGATGTTAAAATACAAAGCGTGAAGCTGTTGTCGGGGCCAGCTTCTTGCCGGAGTCACGATGAAGCTTCCTCCTCTTGTAGCATGAACGGAAAAGAGACAAGACACTCTCAGGATGACGAACTTTCCCAAGAACAACATACAGGTTCGTTTGATGTTTCTCCGGAGTCGAGCGCCGAAAAGAGCGATCCAGTAAGCTTAGCATTGACAGAGCAACGAGGCTTGTTAAGTCTCAACAAGGTGCTGGAAAAGAGCATGTTTGTATTGCGAAACTTCATTCAGCTGTTCCTGATGTTGCTAAGGTTTGAGAATGATATTGATGCTGGTGAGGAGGTTGTGCTTATGACGACCAAGGGCGAAGCTATTGCCCTTGGGATTGCTGAGATGACTACTGCTACTATGGCTAGTTGTGATCATGGCGTTGTTGCTAAGATCAAGAGGCTGGCTACTGAGAATCAGAGGCTGGTTGCTACGCATGGGGTTCTGAGACAGGAGCTTGCTGGGGCATAGCATGAGCTGCAGATGTTGCACGCACATGTTGGATCGCTTAAGGCGGAAAGGGAGCAGCAGATGAGGTATGTGGTTGATAAGATTGCGAAGATGGAGTCGGAGTTAAAGGTGGTGGAGCCGTTGAATATGGAGTTGCAAAAGGCGCGTGGGGGAGGCTCAGAGTTTGGTGGTTGCGAGGGAGGAGCTTATGGCAAAAGCTCAACATTTGAATCAGGAAATTCAGAGGGTTCATGTTGATGTGCAGCAGATTCCGGCTCTCATATCAGAGTTTGAGCATCTCAGACAAGAGTACCAGCATTGCAGTTTATATGAGTGTGTGTAGCAACAACCAGTTGGAACCGGCAACATTTTAATTTTGCAGCAGAACTCGATGCCAATGTCGTAACAGCAACTCCGTAGCAGGGAGCGATACAAGCATTACAGCAGAGCAGTTTGATCTGGTGGATTTCAAACTTGTTTTTTGGGTGATGTACGTTCTTATGCAGGTATGAGTTCGAATTTGTATCAGGTTGGAGTCAAGCTGGTGCGATAAAGATGTTGCCATATAGTTGAAAGAAAGAACCCGTCCATATGCCACGCTGCTACTGAAAGCTGAGGTGGTCTGATTACACAATCTCGGTAACGATTTCGAGTTCTGTTATTGTTGCATTGTTTCGGTTTTTGGTTTCACAAGTCATGTTGCTGTTATGACCGCTTTATAGTAAGCTGTTATCATTTTGAATTTTACTTACATCCCCTAAATTGCTGAAAGTTATTATACTTCTGTTCTGATTACGATGAATTTCAGAATTATGATGTCTGAGTTTTGTATATAGCCGATTCACGTTTTCAGAGTGTCGCTGTTGTTGGATTCAGCTCTTGGTAATCTGTGTCGTAATGACAATATGCCAATTTCAAGATGATATTATATTAAAAACGTGTTGCACCTTTATGACCTTTTGATTGTACGATATTAGATGCGGTTTAAGAGCATATATTATTTCAAGCTAAGTATTGTTCTGGTACAGCTGCGACCTTGTTTTGATTACAGATCGACACGGTGACAACGTAACAGGTTCTACAACAAACAACAGTTGTAGCTCAAACCAGCAACAACAATCACGATTGGAGTCGGTAAACAGTTAAACACTGTTCAGCTCTCTGTTTCAAGGACGCATTGTGTTTCAACACATCCGATAATGCATCAATAATTCAAGCTCATCCTGTGATGGTGTTGTTAGTCAGATTCTTCGGTGTTGCGAGAACAAAATTCCACGAATGCGTCGGTGTGACGATTATTGAACCATTGCACTATTGTGCCTCAGCAGCATGGTCCGATACAGACATTTCAGCTCAGCGTACAACACAGCATGGTGGAAACATCCATATCTTTTGACTAGCTTCAACTACGGCTCGACATTACGGTAACGGTTAAGGTCATGTGCTACTAGTTTATATGTTTGATATTGAGCTTCTTTGTTTGCTTTGGAATAACATACAGAGTAATGTCATTGAAATTTAACTAGCTTCTTTGTTTATGTATCTGAAATTTAACTGTTGCTTCATGTTATCGACATTGAAGTTAAATTTTAAAGTATTCATACACTAGAAGCAGGTTATCTGTTGGCGTTTTGTTCTGTTCAAGATATTTATAGATGCCTATTTTCTTTGTGCAACACTAACTGAAACTATTCTTTGTTACTTTATGGTTTCGTAAGAATATCGATGAAGTTATTGCGTGTCATTATCCCCTGTTATGTTGATAAAGTTATAAGCATTGCAATTTAGTCTCATACGCATAATTAATCTGGTAGTTTTAAAAAATTTATGGTGCATTTCCTTGCATATGTCGTTAGTGTGATTTCAGTTGGATTATGGTGATAATAGTTGATCAAATTTTGGGAGTTTTGTGGCCTACGTGGTTACTGATTTAGGCGAATGATTAGGCATTTGGATACTGCACTACATGTAGATTGTTGATATTTCACTCTTGTCAGTAATGTTTTGGCATATAATAATTTCCAATGTTGCTATTTGGTATCTCTATCTTATATCTTAATTAACTAGCTTGTTTATGGACAACATTTAGATTTAAAATATCTTTTAAACTAAATTAAAATCGTCATTCATTCTAATTAGTTCTGCTAAACTTTTTCTTAATAAATAACGAAAGTAGTGGGTTCTTAGGGTCTAGCATCCTTTGAGTCCTTGAACAACCGCTCTCGAGGCGCACGCCCTCGAGTTGTGGTTGTTTCGTCTTTCGGTTTTCAAATCGTTTTTTTCTCAATTAAACATTTTATATTAATTAAATATTTTTATAAAAGTATATATTTCAAAAATAATACTAAATATATTTTAAATATTAAACTTTTTAATATAAACTTTTTCAAAACAATTAATTATAATAACATTTTAAGTATTAAAAAATACACTTTATTGATTAAGTTAAAATGTTAAACTTCTTTCAAAACAATTAATCATGATTAGCTTTTCTCAAAAACTTTTTTTTACAATTGGTTAATTTATTTTATATATAAATTAAACTATTTTTCAAAATGAAATTTCAAAACAATTAAATTCTTGGATCTCGCCTTCCTTGAATTTTTTAAGCGACCACTCTCGAGGTGCACACCTCGAGTTGTGACCCTTTCGATCTTATTTTCTAGAATACATAGCGCGCCTAGTCCGAATACGTTAAACTATTCAAAATTGTTTTCATAATTAAATCACGAAATAATCGAGTTCCTGGGGTCGCGCATTCCTCGAATTCGAAAGTGACTACCATCGAGGCGTACGCCTTGAATGGCGTGTCGTTTAAACTTTCGTTCTTAAAATACCTCCTCTAATTATTTGGGCAAGTACTTTCACTGTCCAGCAAACACTATTTTATAATTAATGGGATGTAAAAGATTGTTGTTGGGATCTAGCATTCCAATGATATCCCGACTAATTGATTACGAGGCCGACGTCTCGTTTATCGAGTAGTCGTCATTCCTCCTAATTTTTCAATCCACATAATCTCATTTCTCACCCTCGTGTGATTGAATCAAAACCTCCTTCAATTCAAACTGTTTCACGTCTAAATTGTCTATCAAACATATTTCGAATGAAAAAGGTATCGTTGGGATCTAGCATTCCAACGATATCCCGATTAATCGATTGGGAGACTGAC
>CAWUDS030000364.1:0-27906 GCA_963859935.3 Lathyrus sativus | reverse complement strand
GGCGATACATAGCTGATATTGTCGTCAGGCATTCTGCGGCACTGCTGCAGAAGAATTCCTCGGGACTCATCAGGTCATTAGGAACTTTTTACCAATCAAGTTAATCATGTCGTCGGGCATTCAAAGGAATTTTCGGGCGTCAGTCGGACTTCGTCAGTAAGTCTAAAAATAGAATCCTCAGTCAATCATGAACCAAATAAGGATATGCAATCTTTTACCATCAGGCACTCCGCATCAGCTGAGAGAACTACTTCGTCAATACAGTGGGACTTCAATCATCAAGTCTTCAAGGACATTTCAACTCCTCTATTTAGAATCTGCCGGGGAGAACACATCTCCGCTGGGGATTCTGGAGAACTATCAAGTAACTCTGCTTCGGGGATCCAGAAATCATTCTGAGTGAATCAACTCTGCTGAGGACTTCAAGAATCATCTTGGACAAATAACTCCGTTGGGGACTTCAAGAATCATCTTGAACCAATAACTCTGCTGGAGATTTCAGGAATCATCCTGAGCAAACACTCTGCCGGGGACTCTAAGCATCAACTTGAGCGACCCTCTCTGGCGACTTCACTGGGGGTTTTAAGAATCATCCTAAGCAAACCACTTCGCTGGAGGATTCAAGAATCATCTTGGGCAAACGACTTTGCTGGGGAATACCTGCAAAACAAGAACGGTAACGACCTAGCTCATGTTTCATATGCGTATGGTTTGACAATGGCGCAATGCTCCACACGGTGGAAATGCTACGCGTTTAGGGTAAATGCTATGCAATCATGCCAAATACTATGACCCCATCATCAAAATAAATGATAAAGGGAAAATCCTCCTGTCAAGGGGAAAGAACCACTCTGGTGGGGAAAGGAATCATCCTGCCGAGGAGAAGAAGTCACGCCAATCTCAATTGGACTCCGCCTAGGGAAACGATCTTCAGTTGACTGCTGCAGGGGAATAAAGCTCTCCGAGAACTTGGACTCGCTCAACCGGGTATTCAAACCACAACTGCTAAGGAAAACGATATCAATCGCAGAAATAAACTGCACGACCTTCGCGGGTAAAACTTTCCGGGAGATAACGACTCCGATGGAGAAATACAGCATCAGCTACTCAACATTCTACTGGGGGAAAACCAATCATGGCCCCCACGGCTTCCAAGGACTTGGCTCTCTTGGGGGTTTGCAAACTCAGCTGGGGAAGAAGGAATCATCCTGCTTACTGGGGAGAGTACGACTCTGTGGGGAATTTCAATTCCGCTGGAGACTTCAGTCTGAACTATTGAAAGCTGCATACTTCAGTATATGACTCAGCTGGGGAGACGACGATCCTTCAGGATACATCTGCTTGGGGAGAGAATCTTCTTTGCTTGGGGAAACATACGGCGTACTGCCTGGGATATGCTATACCTGTAACAACACAAACAAACAGACAAGATACCCTTCTCAAAGGGACCTATCAAGGTTATCATCTTGTGACAATGTTCAAGTAATTCATTGTTTCAACAATCAGTGGCCTAGGCCAGTAAGTTTATGTATGCGCATTTTATAAAAAACATCGGCGTTCTTTTTCGCAAGCAAAACAAGTAAATGCTAAACAAGCAAACAGAATTGCTGAATAGTATACATTTTATTGATAACGAACCCCTGAATGGGCAAAAATGTTTTACAACAGATGCAAGCTCCTGGAATGAGGAAGTTGCGCGAATATAAAAACATAAATATACATCAGTATATACACGAATGTCGCCAATGAGGCGTAGACGAACACCATGAGTTGATCCCTCTATGACCCACTCGACTTCGATACTTCTCCGACGCTTCAGCTTCAGAAGAGATTGATTCAGATAAACGGCCCTCAGGTCTTCCAAACCACTAAACAATGAAACTCCACACGCGGAACGCAGTCATTTGCTTTTTCAAATCCCTAACTTTTGCCTGAATCGCCTTTCTGGGTTTTTGATTCACCGGGATACCCCTTTTTGCCAAAGTCGCCCTTCCGAGTTTTCGACTTTGCAGGTGTACATTTTTTCTTTGACATCCCTAATTTTTGCCCGAACCTTTTTCCTTTTTTATGGTTCGCCGTGATGCCACATTTTTGCCTGGATACTCTTTTTCTTTCCAGCGGGTCATTCTTTAAGCAAAGTATATTTTAACTGCGTCCGCGTTCACCGAGGATGCAAAATCTTCGCCATCCATCGTGGATAGCAACAAGGCTCCTCCCGATAAGACCTTGCTGATGACGTACGAACCTTCGTAATTGGGAGTCCACTTGCCCCGGTGATCGGAGTGTGGAGGAAGAATCTTCTTCAAGACGAGATCACCCGTCTGAAAGCTTCTAGGACGCACCTTCTTATCATAGGCTTTCTTCATTCGGCTTTGGTACAGACGAACATACGCAATCAATGCTAATCTTTTCTCATCCTTCAGGCTGAGTTGGTTTAGTCGGTTCTTAATCCATTCTGCCTCATCGAGTTTCACGTCAACCAAAACTCGTAAAGAAGGGATCTCCACTTCTAACGGTAGGACAACTTCCATACCGTACACCAGTGAGAAAGGAGTTGCCCCGGTTGATGTACGTACCGTTGTACGATAACCGTGCAATGCGAAGGGCAACATCTCGTGCCAATCCTTGTAGGTCACAACCATCTTCTGTACAATCTTCTTAATGTTCTTATTGGCCGCTTCAACGGCGCCATTCATCTTCGACCGGTAAGGAGATGAGTTGTGATGTTCGATCTTGAAACTCAGGCACAGCTCCTTCATCATCTTGTTATTCAGGTTCGAACCATTATCAGTAATGATCCGCTCGGGAATTCCGTAACGACAGATGATGTCCCTCTTTATGAATCTAGCCACCACCTGCTTGGTCACATTAGCATATGAGGCTGCCTCCACCCACTTGGTGAAGTAGTCGATAGCTACCAGAATGAAGCGATGACCGTTAGATGCAGTGGGCTCGATCTTGCCTATCATGTCGATGCCCCACATGGAGAACGGCCACGGGGAGGACATGACATTTAACGGGCACGGCAGCACGTGAATCTTATCAGCATAAATCTGGCATTTATGACATCTCTTCGCGAATTTGAAACAATCTGACTCCATTGTCAGCCAGTAGTATCCTGCTCTCAGGATCTTTCTTGTCATAGCATGCCCGCCGACGTGCGTACCAAATGTGCCTTCATGGACTTCTTCCATGAGCATACTCGCTTCTTTCTCATCTACACATCTGAGTAGCACGAGATTGTGGTTTCTTTTATACAAAACTCCATCAGGATTGAGATAAAAGTTTCCAGACAGCCTCTTCAAAGTCTTCTTATCCTAGGTTGACGCTCCCGCAGGATACTCCTTAGTCATAAGGAAGGTCTGGATATCATGGAACCATGGTTTTCCGTCGGAGGCTTCCTCGATCACAAAGACGAATGCAGGTCTATCAAGACGAGAAAGGACAATTCTTGGAGCTTCATTCCAAAAATTGACCTTATACATCGAAGCCAACGTGGCTAAGGCATCAGCCATCTGGTTTTCTGCTCTGGGCACATGATGGAGTTCCACTCGATCAAAGAACGGAAGCAGCCTTCTGGCATAGTTCATGTACGGCACCAAATTCGATTGACGAGTCTCCCACTCCCCTTTAATCTGGTTAATCACAAGCGCTGAGTCACCATATACGTCTAGGTTCTTGATTCTCAAATCAATTGCCTCTTCTAAACCCATGATGCATGCTTCGTACTCCGCTTCATTATTGGTGACCGGAAACGTCAGTCTCGCAGTGAACAGAATGTGGGACCCATGGGGAGTCGTGATGATTGCCTCAATGCCACTTCCATAAGAATTAACCGCCCCGTCAAATATCAATTTCCACTGGGATTTCCTATCTGGACCCTCGTCGGGCAACGGTTCGTCACAATCCTTCGCTTTAAGAAACATGATATCCTCATCAGGGAATTCAAATTTCATCGGCTGATAATCTTTGATTGGCTGTTCGGCAAGGTACTCAGACAATACGCTTCCCTCGATGGCCTTCCGGGAAACGTACTGAATGTCATATTCCGTCAACACCATTTTCCATCTAGCAATCCTGCCCGAAAGCGCTTGCTTCTCGAAGACGTACTTGATTGGATCCATCTTCGAAATTAGCATGGTTGTGTGATTGAGCATGTACTGTCGTAAATGTTTGGCATCCCAGGCTAGTGCACAACACGTCTTCTCCAGCATCGAGTAACGAGATTCACAGTCTGTGAACTTTTTACTCAAATAGTAAATGACATGCTCTTTTCTGCCCGTCTCATCATGCTGACCGAGAACACACCCCATACTATTCTCAAGAACTGTCAAGTACATGATTAGAGGTCTTCCGGCCACTGGGGGTATCAAGATTGGAGGTTCCTGCAGATACTGTTTTATCTTATCAAATGCCTTCTGGCAATCCTCGTTCCAGATAATCGCTTGATCTTTCTTCAGCAGTTTGAACATCGGTTCACACGTGGTCGTGAGCTGAGAGATAAACCTTGCAATGTAGTTTATTCTGCCCAGGAAACCACGAACTTCTTTTTCTGTTTTTGGCGCTGGCATTTCTTGTATTGCTTTTATCTTCACAGGATCAACCTCGATGCCTCTTTCACTCACGATAAACCCTAGTAGTTTTCCCGACCGTACTCCGAAAGTACACTTGTTAGGATTTAGCCTCAACCTGAACTTCCTAAGCCTCTCAAAAAGCTTCAGCAAATTGACCAAATGTCCCTCCTCCGTTTGGGACTTCGCAATCATGTCATCAACATAGACTTCAATCTCATGATGAATCATATCATGAAACAAAGTGACCATTGCTCGTTGGTAAGTGGCCCCTGCGTTCTTCAGACCGAAAGGCATTACCTTGTAGCAGAAGGTTCCCCAGGGTGTAATAAACGTAGTTTTCTCCATGTCCTCCGGCGCCATCTTGATCTGATTGTAGCCGGAGAAGCCATCCATGAACGAAAATACTAAGAACTGAGCTGTATTATCGACCAACACATCAATATGAGGGAGCGGGAAATCATCTTTAGGGCTTGCCCTATTCAAATCCCGATAATCGACGCACATTCGCACCTTACCGTCCTTCTTCGGTACAGGCACTATGTTGGCGACCCACGGAGGGTAAGTAGTGACCGCTAAGAAGCCAGCATCAAGCTGCTTTTGTACTTCTTCTTTGATCTTAACGGTCATATCTGGTCGCGTCCTCCTAAGCTTCTGCTTGACGGGAGGACAATCTTCTCGCAACGGCAAGTGGTGGACCACGATGTCAGTATTAAGTCCGGGCATATCTTCGTATGACCAAGAAAAGATGTCACTATACTCTCTTAGCACCTCGACCAATCTCTGTTTGACATCATTCTGCAATGCGGCCCCTATCCTGATGTTTCTAACAAGTTCTTCAGAACCCAGATTCACAATCTCAATCTCTTCCTCGTGAGGCAGAATGACTTTCTCTTCTTGTTTCAACAAGCGGGCCAACTCTTCGGGAAGGTCTTCGTCTTCATCAATCTCTTCTTCGGCTTGATAGATCGGGTAATCGAAGTCGCAAGTGAGTCGTAGAAGGTCCAGAGTCGATGTCATCTGCTATGTGGATCCTGCAATAACAAAGGTTAAGCTTAAAACAAGGATATGTAGGTTAGCACAAACCCTATTGCCATTTTATTGTTTTTTCAAAACAAATATAAAACAGGAATAACAGAGATCACAACATTTGAATGCGAAGAAAAACGCCTTTTGATTTATTGGTAAAATGCATGTACATAATCAAACAAGGCCCTGACAATAAAACCACTATGCCCCGGGTAGGACATAGGGTTGCACAATAATTGGAGAAAGTAAATCATTACTCTTTGCCTGTCACTTGGATAGTATCCCTGATGGACCAGTTGTTGAGGCTCTCGCCTGGTTTGCTTGGCTGGATCCAAGAGTCTAGGTCGCAATCGCTGTCTTCGCCGTCTTCAGACGCTGCGTTGACACTTTCAAATATGACCCCGCCCCTGGTAAACTAGATCGGCCCTTTACCTCGCGACGCACTGTGAGAAGAGGAGGCTTCAGCCGCCGGAGAGTATCCTAACCCAAACTTGTCCTGTTTGTTAGGTATTTCCAGAATTCGCCCCCAACCTTGGGTAGATCCGGCCTGAACAACGGCCCGGGCTTCCTTGAAGGAAGAGAGAGTCATCTCTGGTTTTTCAGTAATTACAGGAGTCACGTCCTTGACTTTAACAGCTTCGAACGCCTGACATAGGGTTTCGTGGATTTCCCCATCCATCTCGACATACTTGAAGGACGACAAATGGCTCACCATTATGTCTTCCTCGCCACAAACAGTCACGATGCTGCCTCCGACAGCATACTTGAGTTTCTGGTGCAACGTGGAGGTCACGGCGCCAGCAGAATGGATCCACGGCCGGCCTAAGAGACAGCTGTAGGCAGGCATGATGTCCATGATGTAGAAGACTGCGTCGAAAGTTTCCGGCCAAACTTGGATTGGCAACGTTACCTCTCCAAAAACATGACGCTTGGTTCCATCGAAAGCCTTCACAACCAAATCACTAGGTGTGCAAATCAATCCTCGAGTATCTAACTTCATCAATGCTTTCTTCGGAAGAACATTGAGCGATGACCCTGTGTCCACCAACACATGAGACATAATTGTTCCCCTACACTCTATCGAGATGTGCAGAGCACTATTGTGGTTCCTTCCCTTCGGCGTCAGCTCCAGGTCGGTGAACCCTAACCCGTTTCCAGCATTTACGTGGGCTACGACCCCTTCCAACTGGTTGACCGATATTTCCTGCGGTACGTATGTGGCATTCAAGACCTTTAACAGCGCGTTGCGATGTGACTCCGAACACAGCAACAAATTCAGGATGGAAATTTTAGAGGGTGTTTGATGGAGGTGATCCACGATCCCTTAATCACTCTTCTTGATCAACCTCATGAACTCTTCAGCGTCCTTAACAAGTAAGTCCTTCTCTACCCCACGAGGGGTTTCCTCAACGAATTTACTCTTTCCCTTATCGGTTCCTTCAGCTTTGTCCGCCACAATCTCAGGTGGAGCAAATACTCTTCCACTGCGCGTGATTCCGCCAATTCCCACTAGGTTATCCACAGATCGCCCAGATGGTTCTAGTTCCAACTTCTGTCTGTTACAGTAAACGTCTGCCCCATAATGCCACGTGACAGCGTTGGTGCTTTCAAAAGGTATCGGCCCGGCCTTCGTGATGGTGATGGTGGGCGGCCTGGGTGCAGAAATGGTTATCTTCTGGCGAGGGGATGGTGATGGTGGCGACCTCATCATCTTGCTTCAGCATTACCTCTCCAGATCCACATTCGGCCCTTTGGCTAAACTGCAAGATTCCTTCGGTCATCAGACTATGAATCCCTTCTATTAGTTGTTCACATCCATCAGGACGAGTCGCACTTCCCATACACAGTTCTCCACAGCCTGGAAAGAAACCTCTCTTCATCAGCTTGGCTTTGACGAAGCTGAGCGGTGTCTTCAAATTTCTGACGTCAGTCAACACATCCAAATTCTCGTCTTCAATAATGGCATTCACCCCTCCTCCCCGATGATTCGGCATAGGGTTCTTCGTGACATTTGGCACATTATCTGAGAAATTGATGATCTTAGCGTCCACCATATCCTGCACCTTGTGTTTGAAGGCTTTGCAATTTTCTATCGTGTGGCCGGGTGCCCCCGAGTGAAACTCACAAGTTGCATTTGCATCATAATCTGGTGGAGGTGCCCCTTTCAAGGGAGCCAGGGTTCTCTTCTGGACTAGCTGTAACTGAAGCAAAGTTTGTAACAGCTGAGCATACGACATGGGCGGTGTCTCAAGGTGACGGCTCAATAGAGGTGCCCTGTTCTGATACTTTCTGCACCCTTGCTGATTCGGCTGCTGTTGTGGCTGCTGCTGCTGCGGCTGGGGTTGTTGGATAGTAGGGATGGTTATGCTAGCCACATGCTGGCGAGGGCCTTTACCCTTCCTTTGAGCGTTGGACACGGCGCTCGTCTCTTCTTCCCGCCTTTTGCCACCATACGGTTTCTTTCCTCCTCCAGCTGAGGATAGATCACCTTGAATTTTCCCCAGTTTGATCCCATTTTCAACGTGCTCGCCGGTGATGATGAGATCCGAGAAACTTCCAGACATACCACTGACCAATTTCTCATAATAAACCCCCCGGGAGGGTGGCTACAAACATTTCAACAAGCTCCCGTTCAACCATCGGCGGCTGAACTCTCGCTGCTAATTCACGCCACCGCTGGGCGTATTCTTTGAACCCTTCGTTGTTCCTCTGTGACAAATTCTGCAGTTGGACTCGGTTCGGAGCCAAGTCACTATTATATTGGTAATGGTGCACGAATGCTTCAGCAAGTTCCTTCCACGTGCGCACACTGGTAGGCTCCAAACTCATGTACCATTCCAAGGATGGCCCGGACAAGCTATCCTAGAAGAAGTGCATCAGCAACTTCTCGTCTTCAAAGTGAGCGGACATTTTCCGGTAGTATGACCTTAGGTGGACGCGAGGGCAGGTGGTGCCCTTGTACTTCTCGAAATCGGGTACCTTGAATTTAGGAGACACCTTGAAATCAGCAATCAATCCCAACTTGGACATGTCGACGCCCATAGTGTTCAGGCTCTCTAAATTCCTCATCTTGTCCTCGAGTGCCTTAAACCTCAGACGTGCTTCAGCAGTCAGCTCTCCTTCAGCACCCTTCTGGGGAGAACAAATCTTCTTGACGGTCTTCTAACCATGGTCGAGGCCCATACAGATTTCCAACACCTGTGGTGCCGTTGCCCAGCCCAACATTGACATTAGCTTCAAAATTCCCATTACCGACGCCAGTCGTATTACCATTGAGCCCCATGTTAGCGATCACATTGCCGTTACCACTACCGTCCCCCCCGATCACGGGGATGCCATTCTGAGGAGTTTCAACAGGTGGAGGGGGTTGGAACACTCCCACCGTGGAGTACACCATTGCTGTCAACCCTTGAAATCAGAGGCTAGACCAATGTTCTGAGCTGGTCTTGGCCGTTGGCAACCACTTGCATGAGCTCCATGAAGCGGTCCATCCTCTCTCGGAGCTCCTGAACGTCAGTATGCACTTGTTCCATTGCTCTAGCTTGATTTGCTCTGGTCGGATAATGGTGGATTGGTCTTTGATCAATCCTGGAACAACCTGCATACACCAAGGGTTAGAAAAAACGACAAAGTGCTCGTTATGCAAATGCTTCATGCAAATGCAAACGTGTGTCTGTGCGTCAGGGAGATTTCCCCCCGATCCTAGTGCCTGAGTGCCAGTGCTGATAATAAGAAGTCCGAGTCCAGTCATGGGAATAACATCTCATATATATAAAGAAAGCCCATCAAGGCGGTACACAATGTCACTGAGTACAAGCAGAATCAATAGCATGACCTCGACCAACAAGCCTGGTGATGGTCAGCATACAACACTGATCAAAACAAAAGGATTACAAATATAGTCAAGCACGACCACGGGCTCGAAACTCTTCTAACAGATCCCTCGTTTCTGGATGATCAGGCTGAGTGAGGAACCCTTTGACGAGTAACTCCCTCTGCCTAATAGTGTATTGAAGACCTTCAACTGAGTCTTCTCATGCTCCTTCGCCGAAACAATCTTCTAACTTCCGCTTCTTGGATTCAAACGTCTGTTTGTGCTCCTTCAGGTTAGCAAGAGCCTTGTTGAGCAGGCCTTCAGCGGCATACCTGCGAGCGGTTTCTTCATCAAACCTCTTTTCACTAGCCTTCACCTGGGCTTTCAACTTGGAGATCTGCTGTTTCAGTTTATCCTCCCATCCCTTGCCGTTGGCTAGGGTGGCCTTCCAATGCTGATTAAACTTGGATATTCTCTGGTACGCTTCATCCAAGTGCTGCTTCTTAGTGGCCAGTACGTCATTGACAACTTTGAAGTCCCGACCCAAACGCTCGCGCTCAGCTATCTGCTTAGTAAAATCCGTCCCTAACTGGTTCACCGGCTCTGTTTGCCTCTTGAAGGAATGGACAGCTTCGCTTCTCTCGCTTCTGAGTTGAGCCAATTCTTTCTCCAGTTCTTCATTTGCCTTCTTCAGCTCATCTCTCTCAGCTAACACCTGACTATGCTGCTGAATAGGCACGGTGGTAGGCTCTTCAATCACTAGAGGGCTTTCTGGCTGGGCAGGTGGAAACGACATCCCTATGATCTCTGCTCTGGCTCTGATCCAGGTCACATACGGAGTGTAGGCTTGGCTATTACTTTTCCCCCAGCAACGGCTTTCCCCGCTTACAGATACCATTCCAAGCGTGCTGAAGCTTAGATAACATATCCCCCTCTAGAAGACCAGTGAGGTGCAGAGATTCCTGCACCTCTTCATCCTTCGGCGGAGCTCTCAAAGCATAAGCAAACTGTCGGACCAACAGGGATGGGTTATAGTTGATACAACCCTTCCTGCCTATCGAAGGCACATTTGGAAACCCGCTGCAGCTGAAGATAATCTCAGTACTTAACCTATCTCTATCAAACCAGGCAATATCCTCCGCTGACAGACTCATCAAACGCTCAGACCACTCAGCTGTGGCTGCAGACGAAGCAAAGGGACCCTTCTTGGGTAGGTGACTATCAAGCCATCTATAGAGCAGGGGCGCACAGCACGAGACATTCTTACCCCTTCTGTTCTCGTTTTTGTAGTGGACGGAATGGTAAACATCTCCAATCAATATAGGGAATGGATTCCCTGCTGCAAAGATGTGAAAGGCGTCGAAGTCTACAAAGTCAGGCATATTAGGGAACAGAATGATGTCGTATATGCACAGAGCAAGAATGGCGTTGAACACGATCCAACATCCGTCCTTGGCACATTGCTGGGCCTTTCCCACTAAGAACTGCAAGGAGAAACCGGGAACCCTGTTCCAACTAGACAAGACCAACTCGAAGGCATCCAGATGAAGTGAAGGGGCTAGACTAGCCAAATTAGGCTCAGCATCCATATGAACAAAGGGCATCTGACTCTTGATAGGCACACCTAACAAATCAGCATACTCCTCTAGTGTAGGTGCGAGAATAAAGTCCGGGAAAGTAAAGCATCTCAAAGGAGGATCGTAGAACTGCAGCATGGCGTACAGCCCATTCAACTCAAACACAGAAGGTTTACGAACCAAGCTGAGCAGTTTCCCATAAGACTTTTTGAATTCACCTCTCACAGAATCATCTGCCAAAGCAATCAAACTAGTCAGCTGAACGACATCAGGAGTGGGGAGCTTGTAGGCCACAGTCTTCCTCAGAGAACCCATAGTAGCACAACAGAAGGCAAGAGAACCTGAACTGGGGGAAACGGTACCTGCAACACAGACACACGTTAATGAAATGCAAATGAGTATGCAAAACAATGCAAAATGCAATCATGCGGCAGGAGATCAAGACGACTGTGTTGTTGAGGAGATGAAGGTGAAGATTCTGTATCAACAAAACCACAATACTG
Organism: Lathyrus sativus; assembly: GCA_963859935.3. NCBI lineage: Eukaryota > Viridiplantae > Streptophyta > Magnoliopsida > Fabales > Fabaceae > Lathyrus > Lathyrus sativus. Next base: position 16,412 of record CAWUDS030000364.1, on the reverse strand, counting down.
CTTTGTCAAGAACAACCACTATCTCTGATAATAAGAAAACCCTGATATCGGACCATAAATTTGCTCTGTCAAGAACACCCATATTGTTGCACCCTAAAATTTGACCAACCGATTCTCCTATCTGACTCGTGGTTTAAATTCATATTCGCAAATCAGACGTATGATTTTTGTGCAAACAGAGGATATCAGGGTTACAGCTTGATTTTCGTCTATCAGATATGGCAGATCCAGTCCAGATCACCAGGGTTTTATTTTCGGGAAATTGTGCGCTCCTCGGTGATTTTTAGCTTGCATAGTGATTTTGGGGATATTCTGATGCCCGGGGCTCTCTGTTCGATTCGATCTGGTTTCGTGCGCTCTTTTATGGTGGTCATTTGCATTTATCTGCATTTTTAGGATTTTAATAGACTTTTGCGGATTTTAAATAGGCTTTATAGATTTTTCTGGAATTTAAATAGGGTTTTTGTATTTTTTTTAATAGTTTAAAATCTCTTTTTAGAATTTTATATAGATTTTATAATAGGTTTAATAGTTTTTTAATCATTTTTAGCATATATTAGATTTTAAATTTGTTTTTAATTGTTTTAGATAATATAGAAAATATTATAGACTTTTCTTTTATTTTAATAGAAGTTTTAATAGTTTTTAATAGAAGTAAATAAAATTTGTTTTAATATAGTTTCTTTTAAATAGATATTATAAAAGGGTATAGACTTTTGTAGAACTTTAATAGAAAGTAGTAGAGTTTTAATTTTTGGATTAATATAGAGTCCATTAGATTTAATCATGTTTTAGATTTAATTAGGATTTAAATCTTTTGTTTAGGATGTAATTGAGTTTGTTAGATTTTATTAGGATTAATCATTAGCTAATTAGGTATTAATTGGTTAATTAGATAATCAGATTTAGTTTAATTCAATTTTTTAAGTTTTTTTAGTCTTTTTTTTTTCGTGGGCCCAGGGGGTTTTCTTTTTTGGAGGCCCAATGTGATATTCAGTCCAGTTTTGGCAGTTTTTATCCAAGAGTCTGCAAGTGACACTTGTCACTATAAGAAGGCACACACGCGTTGCATTCTGAGGACCCCACCACATACTTAGAAACCCTCTCCTCACGCCACGTCCCCCCCCAGCTGGCCACCACTTTCTCTCTCTCTCTGTGCATGTCCTCACGCGTGTCACCACCCAGCCTCTCCCCTGCGCCATGTGTCGTCACCACAGTCATCGCCTGAGCCTCACCAGAAAGTACACCGGCGGCCATGCATCCGCCCTGATCCTCCCACCGCCGGTCACCCCAACGTCTTCCGGCCACCGCAACAGCTCGCCGGAGTTCGTTTTCCACCCAGAATTCCCAGAAACACTCCTTCTTCATCTCCTTCCTCCTTCCACCTTCGTCTTCACCTCGCCGGAAAACTCATACTCACCGGAAACTTCATACGCTTTTTCCAGAACACGTTCATCCATCTTCATCATTCTTCGAGAAGTTTTCCAGAACCTTCAAACAACTTTTCCAGAAATCACTCAAACCTTCATACAACTTTTCCAGAAACCCCTTCAAGCTTCATCGTAACGTCTTCGTTCATCATCATCATCAAGAACCTCGTGGATCCGTCAACAACCTTCAACAACGATCACCTAATATTTCCCCATATTTGTACAAGATTCGTCAGTTCCAAGACTTGTAAAATCTTCATCAAGGTCTCATCGCTGTTCATCACTACGAGGTGTTCTTCGCGCCATCAAATCTTCAGCAAATATCCAGAAATCTTCAAAGATCGTTGTGAGCTCGTTTGAGGTTCTTCAAAGATCCCTCGTTCCCCTCGCGTAAACCCAGGTTTGTCCCTCTTCGTCATATCTCCATTGCCATTGGTGAAAGTGGCCTCGATTAGGGTAAACTGATTAGTTAGGGTTTGGGTTTGATTTGTGTTGAATGTGAGAGAATGGTGAGATTGTGGTGTTTGCTTGATTGATTCGTTTGAGTGTTGAGAGCTTTGATTAGTGGTTAGAGAGTTGCAGAGAGAGGGTGAGGAAGATGAAGGTGAGCTGCGAACGGCTAGGGTTGGGTGAACAGTGACCGGAGAGTGTGGAAGGGGAAATGGTTTTGTGGTTTAGGTTAGGGTTAGGGTTTGGGCCAAGCCCAAATTCATTTTTACTGAAACACCTCCCAGTTTACTCAATCCCCCCCTGGCGTGTGAGAGACAGAATGATGTTGGTTTGGGCCTTAGGCCCTAATGCTATCCACACCCCCCTGGGTGTAAGCCCAATGAGAACTAACACTGCAAAACCTGCTAGCGCTGCACCCCCCCCCCCCCCATGCGTTTTTCTTTCAGTTTTATTAGTTGCTTTTTTTGATCTCATATGGGCTTATCAAAGCTGCTATGCGCACCACCCCCCATCCTGGCCCAATGCAATAATAACTGAGCAAACATTGCTTCCAGCACCCCTCCCCTTTTCTTTTCAATTTTGTTTTTTTTAATTTCTTTTACTATTTTCTTGCATATTGAAAAAATTCATAATAAAATGTAAATGATTGATTTTTAAGTTCTTCTTTTTTCTACCATTTCATGAAAATATCTAGAAAATTGTATAAAAATAAAAATGCCATTTTATTTTTGTTTACTATTTTTGGTATATTTTCCATTTTAATGACTTTTTTAATATTTTTCAGGTTATGCATGTTATTAGAAAATTCATAAAGAATAGTGGGTTTAGTCAAATAATTCCGTTCTTTTTTCTGTAGACTCGTAATTCAATGTAGAATTTTATAGTGCAAAAACATTAGCTTAATCATGCATTTTCAGTTTAATTGTGTTTTTTGTATTGCTTCGGTATTGAATAATTGGTTTGTGAATATGCCTGCTTTGTTGGTTTTGTTTCTTTCATCTGGTAATGAGTTTTGTCCTGATTTTTTTAGTATGTTGTCATAGAGCCATGTAGGTTTCCAATAGATTTTTGTTAGATTTTTGTAGGATGTTCTGATATGATTTGTCTGAGCTTGAGGATAGGAGAAGTCTTGATGACTTCTGACTTTGAAGTTCAACTGTGGTTGAACTTCAGAGGTAGTTTCTTGTGGTTTGAGGATCTGTGGGTTCTTCTCATAGATGGGAGCTGATTGAGGTCCTGTTGGAGCTTGCAAGGATGCAGTGGATTGAGGCTTAGTCTAGGAGCTTGTTATCTGTTTGTGAGGTTCGAGATCCTGAAGTTTGAAGGGAGTTTATGGTACTTTCCTGAGGAAGGCACTATGAATGACTTTCATTCTTTCTTCTCACCTCTTTCTTAAGTATCCAATGATGTTGGAGCCAACTTGTGAGTTTAATTTCTCCTGAGGAGGAATGTAAACTGATCACATGTTGTTGAGCCACATGGGATACGATTCCTAAGTGGAAGCCCCCTAGTACTTTCCTGAGGAAGGTCCTATGGTCTATTCACTTAGTTCCATTAGTTTATCTAGGATTTCTCAAGTATCCAGTGATGTTGGAGCCAACTTGTGAGTTTAATTTCTCCTGAGGAGGAATGTAAACTGATCACAGTTGTTGGTTGAGCCATATAGGATACGATTCCTAAGTATCAGTCTCCTAGTACTTTCCTGAGGAAGGTCCTATGGGTCTGTTCACTTAGTTCCCTTAGTGCATATAGGTTTTCTCAAGTATCCAGTGATGTTGGAGCCAACTTGTGAGTTTAATTTCTCCTGAGGAGGAATGTAAACTGATCACAGTTGTTGAGCCATATAGGATACGATTCCTAAGTATCAGTCTCCTAGTACTTTCCTGAGGAAGGTCCTATGGGTCTGTTCACTTAGTTCCCTTAGTGCATATAGGTTTTCTCAAGTATCCAGTGATGCCGGAGCCTTCATGTGAGTTTAATTTCTCCTGAGGAGGAATGTAAACTGATCACAGTTGTTGAGCCATATAGGATACGATTCCTAAGTATCAGTCTCCTAGTACTTTCCTGAGGAAGGTCCTATGGGTCTGTTCACTTAGTTCCCTTAGTGCATATAGGTTTTCTCAAGTATCCAGTGATGTTGGAGCCAACTTGTGAGTTTAATTTCTCCTGAGGAGGAATGTAAACTGATCACAGTTGTTGAGCCATATAGGATACGATTCCTAAGTATCAGTCTCCTAGTACTTTCCTGAGGAAGGTCCTATGGGTCTGTTCACTTAGTTCCCTTAGTGCATATAGGTTTTCTCAAGTATCCAGTGATGCCGGAGCCTTCATGTGAGTTTAATTTCTCCTGAGGAGGAATGTAAACTGATCACAGTTGTCGAGCCGCATAGGATATGACTCCTGAGTGGTAACCTCCTGGTACTTTCCTGAGGAAAGCACTATGAGTTTGTCTGCTTAGCTCCCTTTCTCTGGTAAGCTTGTTATGAAGCTTGGAGATTGGGATTGATTCCTCTTGCTTAGGGTTTTGATTAGAATTTTTGCTTAGATCTTTGCTTAAGGGGTTGTATAGAGTTTTGTTTAGAGATAGATTAGGGGTTTGTTTCAGGTTTTGTTTAGGGGCCCTGCTCAGGGTTAGTCTTTTTGTGTTGTTTGACTTGTGTGATGTTATGTTGCATTAGACTTAGGTGTTCATCTAGATAGTTCTGAGATAGTGCATTTTAGAAGTAGACTTTGTGTGCATGAGAAGTTGAGGTGGTCCTCCTTCTGCTTGTTTGTTATTGAGTGGCTTTGCTTGTTGGTATTTGGTAGAGCTGAGCTCCCTTGCCTCTGTGGCTTGCGGCCTTTGTGCCTTGTTTGTTTAGTTGTTGCATTCATGCATATTTTCGTTACTTCTTTGCTTTGTAGTTAATTCTTGTTTGCCATTTGGTCCTGTTGCCATGATCCCTTAGGAGCTCTGACTTCTCCGCTGCGGAGTCGTCATGATAAACATTAGGATGGTCAACCAGGCATGATAGCAGTAGGTAGATTCCCCTTTCCAACTATAGTTTAGGGTGTCTTTTCCCTTTCCTTTCAGTAGGAGTTTTTGAGTAGCTTGATCTGTAGTTAGCCGAACTACAGCTGCTCTGATTCTTCATACCAGACGAGGATATGTAGGCATAGGATGCGATATCCTAGCGAGCACACTAACAACTAACCTTTGTTCTCTCGCGGCTGTGCGATCGAGACTCTCCCGCTGACGACTAATTGTTATCCCTTTCTATTGCCCGAGTGCATTTGAGACCAGATCGTAGTTGTAGGTTCCCGAACCTTTAGGATCAGTTTGTTTTCTCACTGCTGTGTGAGAGTGCCAGTTTACCCGTAGTTAGTCGAACTACGTTTGCTCTGATCTTCCATGTCGTGTGGAAGTACGTAGGCACAGGACGCGATGTCCTGGCGAGCAACCTTTCCCCCGTTTAGACGTAGGTAGTCGAACTACGTTGACTCTGATTTTCCCATTGCACGAGGGAATACGTATGCCCAGAACACCGTATGTTCTGTCGAGTCCTGTCCTTTTCTTTTCTTTTCAGACCGACCATTAGCGTAGATAGATAACACACCCTTTTCCTTATAAACCCCAAGCGTGGATCCCATCGAGTACGATGGACGTGAAGGGGTGCTAATACCTTCCCCTTGCGTAACCGACTCCCGAATCCAGGTTTTGGTTGCGATGACCATACCTTTTCCCGTCTTTGCGAGGTTTACTTCGAGCGTTTCCTTTCCCGCTCTGAGGGATAAATAACGCACGGTGGCGACTCTCCTGTCAAGCCGGCACCGATTTTCGCAGTAGCGACAGCTGGCGACTCTGCTGGGGACTTATAGCATCTAGGGACTTTTCCCATCCCTTATGCTGGGACCGTTTCCCATCCCCTACGCGAGTCAATCCTAGCGCTTGGGTGTTTATCTGTTGGGTGTTGTGCATATTGTGTTTTACTTTTCTGCACTTTACTTTTCTGTACCTTTACCTTTCCGCATTTATTTTCCAGCATTATATTATTGTGATTATTGCTGTGGGCAAGGGAGGTTACTGTGAGTGAGAAGCCGGACCTGGGCTTGAGTATGCACCTATATATAGTTGTGGAGAGTAGTAGACGAACCTGTCTGCTGAGCAGGCACAGTTCCCTACGAAATCTACGCTCAGACGAGATTCTCGCAGAGGTGCTCCTTTCCGGTCCTGAGGATCTGAGGGGAGTCCAGACGTGGGGATTGTCGACTCTGGGGACCGATCATTTGGAAGTCAGCTAAGTGAGGCCTCTTCATGACTTGATGATGCCACTCCTTCTGGGAATCGTATCATCACTCATGAAAGTCTGTGACGCTGATGACCGCATAGGATGCCATACCTTTGTCCGTGAATTAGGTCTATCATACCTGTGAGGGGGACTGGGTTATTACAGGAAAACTGGCCTTCAGAAACCATGATTCAGTAGTTATCAGATGGTGTTCTTGATTCATCTCCAGGTGTGTTGTTTGGATCAGATGGGTTTCTTATCTGAGGTTGAGGCTATTATCAGATGGTAGTCTCGTCAGATACAGAGGTTCAGATGGATTTCTTACCAGGGGATTGATATTTTGAGTATCAGATGATAGTTAGTGTCATGAGGTTCTGGTGACTATGATGGTTTTCTGTTCTTGATCACAGAGATATTCCTCTTCAGGCTACAGCATAGCCCCTGTGTTCGCAGATTGCATTATTTATCATATTGCATCATTGCATTACCATCTGCATTCAACTAACGTGTGTGTATTGCAGGTACATATTTTCCCTTCCAGTTCTGGTGTTTGTTTTCTAGCAAGACATGGAAACCCTGAAGAGAGTATTGCCCTACAAGTTTCCGTCTCCGGATATCAGTCTATTGTTAGAATTGATTACTATTGCTAAGAAGAGGGTAATGGGTGACTTCAGAAAGAGATATGGGAGGATTCTGACCTATGTTTATCAGCCATCAGCCTACGAGACCAGCGGCATCTATACTCTGTTACAGTTCTATGATGCGGAGCTCAGGTGTTTTGTATTTCCCGACTTCGTTTTGGCTCCTACCCTGGAGGAGTACTCTGCACTTCTGGATATACCGATCCGTGAGCAGATGCCTTTCTATCGTACGGACGCTGAGCCTAATCTGGCTGAGCTTTCTGCCATCCTGTGCTTGAGAGAGTTTGAGTTGTCTGGGAAGATGATCAGAAGAGGAGACGTATGGGGATTTCCGTTGGATGTCTTGGTAGAGAAGGCTCGGGAGTATGCCCAGAAGGGTAGCTGGGGTGTTTTTGACGTCATCCTTGCCGTATGTGTTTATGGCATCGTGTTGTTCCCAAACATTCCTGATTTTGTTGACTCAGATGCCTTCTATATTTTGGCTGCGAAGAACCCAGTTCCTACTTTGCTGGGAGATATCCACCACTCTACCCACTACCAGAACGAAAAAGCGGCGAGGAAGGAATGTGTCTTGCTGTGTACCTCTCCTGTGTAGGTGGTTCACCAGTCATATGCCTAAGTCAGGCCCTTTTGTCACCTCTATCGATTCTCTAGGATGGCCCGAGCGCTTAATGGGATTGACTGCTGAGAACGTGGTATGGGTCAACGAAGAGGTATTCGGAGTTGAGGTTATACTCAGGTGCGAAGGTTTCCCGAATGTTCCTTTAGTGGGAAGGAAGGGGTGTGTCAACTACAACCCTTCCTTATTGATCAGGAAATTCGGGTATGTACCTCAAGGAGCGCCAAAGCCCGAGGAGATACAGGAATCTCTGTATCTCACTGGGGCAATAGGGAAAGAAATGCTGACCAAGCTCGAGAAGGCATGGAAGAACTTGCACAAGAGAGGGAAGCCTTCAGGTAGCAGAGGGGATATTCGAGTTCCTGGCCCGTATGTGGAATGGATTCGTGAGCGAGCTGTGAAATTCCTTATGCCATATCCAGCGGTTCAGCCATTGCATCCTTCTCCGGTGGAGGAGCCTACCACTGTGGACCTACAGGTATTCAAGCAGCTGATGGCGGAGAGAGAAGAGCTAGCAAAGGCTAAAGAGGCTTTAGAGCAGGAGAATGCCCAGCTTCGTCATGAAAAGATTGAAACAGGATATGTTTCTAAGCAACAGGCCGAAACTCTGAAACATCTGAAGACCACGCTATTGGAATTGACTGAAACCAAGAAGCGTCTGGAGTTAGATGTAGACTCAGTTAGTAGTGTGTTGGCCACTAAGAAGCAAGAGCTGGAAGGGGCCTACACGAAGCTAGCCAAGTTCAGAGAACACTGGGATCTCACTATGACCAAGCGCAAAGAGCGGGAAGAAGAGCTGAAGACGCAGGTAGCTCAGCTAGAAGAACAGGTCAAAGTGAAGACTGAAGAGCTTGAAGAAGAAGCCTGCCGCCGATACGAAGCCGAGCGCAAGCTGACAGATGCCATGAAGAATTTGGAAGATTTCCAGCATAGAGCAGATGCCAAGAGACCCAAACCTGGGGGCGGTGCCAATGATAAGGCTTGGGAAGACTTTGTCAGAGACATCCAGGGGACGGTCAGGAAGAGGGATCAGCTGATAGAAGGTTTGATTCATCGACCAGATCACGCAGAGACGAAGAAGATGGTCGAGGACTTCCGCAACCGTACCCGTACTTGATTTCTCTCTTCTATTCTGTATGTTGGGATCACCACCAGGCATGTTGGCTGGGATCCTTCTTTATCATATCAGCTGTATGGAGCATAGTTATGTAACCTCTTGACAAGACAGTTATTCTAATAAATATATGAGGGTTTTTCCAAATATTGTCTTTATGGTTTATCTCGTCTTGCTACCACTGACACTGGAATTGGAGGGGAAATATCTCCAATGCACACATACACGTTAGCATTTTTTCTTGTATTTCTGTTTGCATAAATCATACTGCATAGCATTTCTCTAGCAGGTCAGAGCACTTATCCAGCCTTTGTTTTCACCAGAAAGTGATTCTCGGGGAATTGTCTGAGGCAGAAGTGGGGTGTTGAAGACGACCAAGGGGCTGAAGCAAAGTTGAGCAGAATCGAGCAGTGTAGTCCGTTACAAGTAATTGGTAGCTATGTCTGAAGGCAATTTCCAGGCTCCTAGCACCTTGGCAGGGTTTACTATGGCGTCCAACCATCAGTATGATTCTATGGAAGGCTTCCCGCAAGCGAACAATCTTACTGCAGACCAAGTTGTACAGCCTACTGTTGAGAACCGAGATCGGCATGACCAGTTCGTTGCCCGAAATGAACGTTATCTTCCTGTTAACAATCAAGATGTTGTTATCCCTGTGATGAATTACCGAAGGGATATTCCAATGGCCGGGATAGTAGATCCAAGAGCTCATGAGCATGATAGAAGACTCCGAGCATTGGAAGAAGGTATAAAAGCCTTAGAAGCGAAAGATGTCGTTAACCTGGATGCTGTAGGCATGTGTCTGGTTCCTGACCTGGTGTTGTCTTACAAGTTCAAAGTGCCGGAATTTGAAAAATACACGGGAGATAGCTGTCCAAAGCTGCATTTGATGATGTTCTGTCGAAGGATGACTTCGTTTGTGCGAAATGACCAACTAATGATCCATTGCTTTCAATATAGCCTGACTGGGGCATCCTTGAGGTGGTATGTGCAGTTAGAAAGTAATCAGATTCGATCGTGGGTGGATTTAGCCAGAGCTTTCATGAAGCAGTACGATTACAACCTGGATTTGACTCCTAGTCTCGTAGATCTGCAAGAATTATCTCAGGCGGAGAATGAATCGTTCAGAGGGTATTTGCGAAGATGGAAAGAATTGGCTGCTAGTGTTCAACCACCGCTTCCGGAAAGGGAACTGGTTGACATCTTCTTGGGTACTCTGAAAGGCCATTATTTTGACAAATTGTTCAGTTGCACAAACTTTGTGGGCCTGATGAGACTGGGAGAGATTGTTGAGAGAGGACTCAGGAGTGGAAAGTTTCGAGATGTTCCTTACGTCCCAGTTGATAAGATTGAGTCAGTTGTCAGTTCTCAAGAAGAGTGGGAAGGAGATGATGCCACCTCAGAATCTCTAGCATCTCAGGATCAGTTTTCAGACACTTCAAGTCAACGGTCATCTTACCGCCGATCGCGTCAGCATGCTCCACGAAGACCAAGGAAACCTGAAAGGCAGTTTACTCAACTACCGGTGTCGTACAGTCAGTTGTTGCCAGATCTGCTCAGGAGTGGATTGATAGTGCCGAAAGAGACTAAGCCGGTGATTCCACCATATCCTCCAGGTTTTGATGCCAGCGTCCGCTGTGAGTACCATGTTGGGGCACAGGGGCATTCCACCAATGATTGTAAAGTGCTTAGAAGTCAGGTTCAGGATCTGTTAGATTCCAGCCGTATTTGCATCACTCCTCAGGGTTTTGTTCAGATTAATGATTTTCCATCATCCAGTTGTGTGGGTTCGTCAGTTAATGTCATGGAAGACTCCACAGGAAGTGTGTGCTCTAAAGATTGTCAATCAGAGAGTTCAGTTGTGTGGGAGAAGTTTCTAGAGGTTTTTGCGCCGGGTGTCGCATCTGTTTTCTCTGCTTAATCCGTTTTTGTGCACTAGTGTTTGCCGACCACCACCAGGATTGTTGGCTGGGGTCATTGTATTCATACTCATTTGTGCTTACGTGCTGCTTTTGTTGGTTGTACATATGTGCGAGATGTTCGTCTGTGTGCTTATAGCTTGAGTTTCTCTTTATCTTGTATCGAATATGTGCTTGCTTTCCGCATTACATTATCGTTTAACAGGTACATCATAACTGTGGGTCTTATTTCCCCATCATCCAGTTTGTTGCAGGAACTCCTTCAGAGATATGGAACAGAATCAGTTTGAATTGATTGAAGTCCAAAGCCAGCTGGGGAAGATGATGAGAGACATGCAAGAGATGCGTCTGGAGCAGAAGATTCTCAAAGAGGAGAATAGTCAGCTGAAGACCCAAGTGAGCTTGATCATGGAAGTAGTCAAGAATGTGCTTAGGAAAGAGGACGATCAGCTATTTGAAGCCGCAATGAAGAAGCTCGCGCCACCCGTGCATGTGGAACCCGAGCAGCAGCAACAGAAGATGCATTCGGCTCAACGGAAGATTCAGGAAGGGAAGCCCAAGAGAATATTTGAGGCACCGCCTATGACATATGCCGAGCTCTTGCAGACCTTATTGAGGTTTAATCTGGTTGAGAAGAGAACGTTGGAACCACCCACAGGAGCGCTTCCTCACGGGTACGATGCTAGTAAGCAGTGTGAGTTTCATTCTGGGGCATTCGGACACGACATCGAGGGTTGTCATGCTTTTAAGCACAATGTTCAAGACCTGATTGACTCGCACGATATTGAATTCACGCCGAGCGGCGTAGCTGTGCATATTGCTCCTGTCTCAGTCGATGCTAAGATGACAGATGTTTCTAAAGCTGCAGTGGGTCAGAAGCGTGTCCTGGACTCCATGGTGTCAGAATCTCCAGGCCCACAACTGTTGCCTATTCCTGGGGCAGATCTGAGAAAGAAAATGGCTAAGCATAAGGAGGGCGTTAATCAATACATTGAAGGTCAAGAAACCAATGTTGCATTTGATACGAAGGGTGTTCAAGAGTCAACCCGATACCAGCAGCCGCAGCCTCAGCAGCAGAACCAGCAGGGGTATAAAAGATATCAGAATCGGGGTCCTCTGGCAAGCCGTCATTTGGAAACTCCACCTATGCCATATGCACAGCTTTTGCAAACGCTGCTTCAGCTCCAATTGGTTCATAAGAGGACAATGGCTCCCTTAACAGGGGCACCACCACCGGGGTATGATGCCAATGCTACTTGTGAGTTCCACACTGGGGCACCAGGCCATACGGTTGAGAATTGTAAAGCTTTTAAGAACAAAGTGCAGGATCTGCTTGATAGTGCAGCAATCAGCTTCGGGCAGGGAGGTCCCCAAATCATCTGAATGAAGGAGGAAGGGCTCTATGATTTGGTTGTGTCGTTGCAAGCTGATCAGGACATCATCAGGATGCCTCTAATAATTGACTGTGAAGATAGCTGGTTCAGCAGCAGGACAGATGTGAAAGCCCGGTTCTCAGAAGCTAGCATTTTTCTTTGTTTTAGCTTGTCATTTCTTTACATTTGTAGTTGCTTTCCTGTTTGAATTTGTAATCTTGTTTGTAAAACTTGTTGTTTTCATTCAATTGATGATAATGAAATAAATATGCATGTTTTGATTAAATCCATTCGTGTTCACTAACTGTTTTTGCAAATGTCCAACGCTTGGTTAAGAAGAATTTGGGGAGGATGACGAAAATGACCGACATGCAACTACCGATATTGTATGCTTTTGAAATAAAACCTGTTGATGATGTACAGGCATTGTTTCAAATCCCTAAACACCGGAGATATAAGGAAGATAATCCCTTGTTAACCCCTTTGAGCCTTGTAGTAGGAGTTCTTTCTGCAAGCGAAAAACCCTCAATATTAACCTGGGGCAGGGTAGGTGTTAGCTAATTTGACCGAGCGTCCAAATTGCAAAAGGAGTGTCCGTTCGAGGATCAATCACGTCCCTAGAGGTCGTGCCTAAAAGACCACAATGGTTCAGTCAAGAGTGGGACGGCCACATCATTCCCCAAAGAGTCAGACAACCAGTGTCACACGACTTGTTCGAAAAAAAAGGAAAAAAGAAGAATCAAAAGCCCGCTAAGTCAAGAAAACTTCAAAACAAATGGCTTAGGCAAAAATGAGGGCATCCCGCTGGACTTAAAAAATCAAAAGAAACTCAAAAGGAGTCAGTCCAGGCAAAAGTTAGGGATATGAAAAGAAAAAGATGAAAAGGATCAAAAGAAAAATCCTCGATGGAATACGAGTCGTGTGACCTCAAGTGTCAAAGACGAAGAGTGAGTGGCTGTCACTCCCAACGATCATAATTCCTCGAACTATCACTCCTATCTTTCAGCCTCCGAGAGGTGAGCCCTAAGGTTGAATTAGCTGAACATAGGATCGGAGAACATCAAGGAGAATGGGTGGGTTAAAAGAAACTTTGAGCCTTTATCCTTCCCTTCAAAACCATGAACCTGACCACGTTACAACCTTCAAAAGTCCTAATTGAAGCAGGTTGTTGCGAAAGCACTCTTCGGTAAAGGTCGCGTCGATTCTGACTCCTAAAAAGGTTCCTCTTACCATGTTGGTACTAATGTTGATAAATGTTTTGTGCATCATATGCTATAAACTGTTTTTCCTTTTCCCAGTGAACAGATTGGATGTCAAAGTTGTCATATGTGTTGCATTAATATGTCTTTTATGCAGAACAACTTGTTTTACTTGCGAGTAAGCGCTTGACAGCAGAAAAGCTTCCTACAGTGGAAAGTATGGTCAAGATAGAATGCAGAGCGCCTGAATGTTCCGAGAGCAGGGGCAAGCTATTATCGTAGTCCCCAGTCAGGTCAGCCTTTCGAAGTCAGTTATCCTGGGGCAATCAGGTTGAGATCCGGTGAGTACGCCGCAGTCAAGAGGCACTACTCTGAATCAGATAATCGGGGGCAAGGTCATTGCAGTCAGGGGCAGACCATCTTAAGCACTCAGAAGTTATTCGAGGAGCATTTGATGTGAAGTATCTTTCCGAAGTTCAGAATAGTGGGGCATGTCATATCAGACTATCAGGGAACAGATCTGCAGATTTCCTTTCAAGGACTATCCCCACAGAGGCCCCGTAGGCTGGGGCATATTAGAAGCGAAAGGTTTGGTCTTCTCCGTATCAGCAGGGTCATTCAGAGTTGTTCGAACAGATTCAGTCGATTTTCGAGATCGAGACGAATGCGGGAAGTCGTGTCACTATCCCTTGACTCTTCACTAAAAGGCTGTGTATTCAGGAAGAATATTTTCCAGCGTCAGTTGTACCTGACCCAGCAAGATAGCTTAAGAGCTCAAATCCATGTTTGCGATTACTGTGAGGCCCATCCGTGTTGGCGCATCGGTTTCCAGATCCGAACTTCATCAGTACGCGGGAAGACTCCCTCCATTTTCTCCAGCAAAGTCCAATTCGTCGTCGGTACAGGTGAGCTATCCCCAGAGAAGTCCAATCATACTTGGCGCATCCGCTATCTTACAGCAGAGTTATATTCCTCAGCAGGGTATTACTTCGTCGATGGTATTCGGTTAAGTTCCTAATATCCCCAGCGGGGTTGATCTCACTCTCCCAGCATTTATTTTGCTGGGATAATCCTGTGATATCCGGTTTATCCCCAGCGGAGTTGGCTTCGTCTTCAGCATTTATGTTGCTGAAGTGGTTTTCTGTACCCAGCTCTCTCCGGCAGCTCGAGCCTGCATTAGCATATTGCATGCATCATCATATTTGCATCATACCTGCATGACATTTTCAAAATGCGTAGCATTTCCATCCTGAATGGAGCATTACGCCGTAGAAAGATTAAAGCATACGCATATGCATACGAAGCATAAGTCAGGTTTTCTATCAGCCTCATATGGCGCGTGAATTACTCTGTGATCAGTTCAGGGGCATTTATCCAGCAACAGTGTTCAGACGATTCAGCGGATTATTTGTATCTCAGATCAGACAACAATTATGCTTCGATCAAGCAGTCATCTGATATCGACAGACTTTTCTTCCCGTCAATTCATATTGACGATGTGTTCCTTCGATAAGTGGATTTCTCCGTCTATCATTAGACGTCTTGAGTACGAATGTGGTTTTCTTTCCGTCTATCCTTAGACGATGTGAAGTTGCGGGTGATCGCAGTAGGGATTCAAGATGGGGTTTCTCTAGCAAGTGGCCTTTCTTTCCGTCTATCAGTAGACGATATGAAGTTTCAGGTGATTTTTTAGCGGGTTTTCTTATTGCCAGATCATACATATGATGAGGTGTTTCCCCAGCCAGTCTTCTCCGGCTATCTTTGGTTGTTGAGGGGTTTCAAAACGATATTTCGGATAGTGGTTTTCTTTCTGGTTATTGGATGAGATGACGTTTCAAGAGGGACTTTTCTGACCGTCAATCCTTATTGATGTCGAGACTCTTCGAAGAATGTTCAGCTTTCGTGATTGTCGATCCTGATTGACGACATGGTTCTTTAAAGGTGGTTTTCTTCCCGTCGGTCCATACTGATGATGTGGCCCCTTCAAGGATGTTGATCTTTCCATCAATTCCCGTAGACAGAAGGATTCTGAAATTCAAGGGATGGTGTTGAATTGCGTTATGGTGTCTTTCCGTCTATCCTTAGACGATGTGAGTATTCGATCAGGATGATTCCGTCTATCCTTAGACGATGTGAATTGATTTGGTTCATCAATCAGGATGATCCCGTCTACCCTTAGACGATGTGAATTGATTTGTTCATCAATCAGGATGATTCCGTCTACCCTTAGACGATGTGAGTTTGGAGATTATTTCTTCCCGTCTATCCTTAGACGATGTGAATTGATTTGTTTCGTCGATCAGGATGATTCTGTCTACCCTTAGACGATGTGAGTATGGAGATTATTTCTTCCCGTCTATCAGTAGACGATGTGAATACGGAGATTAATGGTGTCTTTCCGTCTATCCTTAGACGATGTGAGTATTCGATCAGGATGATCCCGTCTACCCTTAGACGATGTGAATGTTGATTTGTTCATCAATCAGGATGATCCTGTCTACCCTTAGACGATGTGAATATTGATTTGTTCATCGATCAGGATGATTCCGTCTACCCGTAGACGATGTGAATTTGGAGATTATGGTGTCTTTCCGTCTATCCTTAGACGATGTGAGTATTCGATCAGGATGATTTCGTCTATCCTTAGACGATGTGAATTGTTTTGTTTCATCAATCAGGATGATCCCGTCTATCATTAGACGATGTGAGTATTGAAGCTTTCCTTTGGGATCAAGGGTGTCTTTCCGTCCATCGTTGGACGATGTGAGTATGTTTCTCTTCCCGCCTATCAGTAGGCAATGTGAAAGGATCAGGTGTTTCGTTGCAACCCTCGGGTTTGTCATATGGGGTATCACAGGTAATTGGCGTTAAAATCAGGAGTTCTTTATCAGAGGATTGATCAGTTTGGTGCCGTAATGACTGGACTCGGTTCTCTGGACTTTATTCCCCAAGCAGTTTACAGTATATGTTCGCGGTTGGCAAATTTTCGGGTTTTATTTGTATTCAACCGTCTCGTACCTCTGAATGTTTGAAGGCTGAGCGCTCTTCAAACCCTTCAGGTCCAAGTCGCTTGAATAGGGGCAGCTGTTGCACCCTAAAATTTGACCAACCGATTCTCCTATCTGACTCGTGGTTTAAATTCATATTCGCAAATCAGACGTATGATTTTTGTGCAAATAGAGGATATCAGGGTTACAGCTTGATTTTCGTCTATCAGATATGGCAGATCCAGTCCAGATCACCAGGGTTTTATTTTCGGGAAATTGTGCGCTCCTCGGTGATTTTTAGCTTGCATAGTGATTTTGGGGATATTCTGATGCCCGGGGCTCTCTGTTCGATTCGATCTGGTTTCGTGCGCTCTTTTATGGTGGTCATTTGCATTTATCTGCATTTTTAGGA
>CAWUDS030000363.1:0-24798 GCA_963859935.3 Lathyrus sativus | reverse complement strand
GCATACTCCTTAAAGCTTTCTTTGGCACCCATAGACATGCTTTGAAGCTGCATGCGAGTGGGGGCTAAGTCAGCATTGTATTGATATTGCTTGTAGAAAGCTTCAGCAAGGTCATTCCAATCTCTGATGTTGACACTCTCCAACTGATAATACCACTCTAGCTGAGCTCCAGATAAACTCTCTTGAAAGAAATGGATCCACAACTTTTTATCAGCAGTGTGGGGTTGCATTCTTCTGACATAAGACCTCAGATGCAATTTGGGACAAGAGACCCCATCATAGACAACAAATGTAGGAACTTTGAACCCAATGGGTATGACCACCCCAGATATCAAGCTCAAATCCTCAAAATCCAGCCCAGATGATTTCTGTAATTCCATAGCATCCATTCTATCCACCAGCATCTTGAATTTGTCTTCGTTAGGCTCATGGTAGTAGTTAGCCTCAGAATCAGAGTCCCCCATAGTGTTGTGGAGACTGCCTCTCTCCTGCTCAGATTCTTCAGATTCATAGTCTTCAACATGTTCCTTGGTCTTGACAGGACCTTTGAACCTTCTTCCCATGTTGAGCAACCCAGCAGACCTTCTAGCCTTCTTAGTCTTCTTGGCCAGCAGTGTCTTCAATTCATCCTGCCCCTTGGATAGGTTCAGGATCAGCTCTTGGAACTGTGCATTCTGTGCCTGGAGATCCTTAACTGATTGTTCAAGAGCCATTGCTGAAATAAACAGCAAGAAGATGAGAAACCTGTGCACAATTATAAACCTGTGATGCAATGATATGGGAATGCATATGCAATGTTTTCAAGGACCGCAGGATTTAAATTTGCTTAAACAAACAAGAAAGTAACTTTTTATAGTAATAACTTGTTTTGCCTTTTAGGCTTACAAAAAATGAAAACGAAATAAGTACAAAAGATGGGGTTTTAAGTCTCCCATGGACGTTTCCTCTTTGTGTTGAGGTATGAGTTGAGGTTTCGTTCCTCATGAAGTAGCTTTGTTAGCTCTAGGATCCTTGCTTGGCTTGCTTTGTAATGAGCCTCGAAAGTATCCCTTTGCTCTTCAGTTGGATCCATGATCTCTGCAAGTCTTCCATATCAGTAGGCATGTCTGGGTGAAGGATGGTATAAGTTGTGTCTCCTTCAGCAACAGGTTCCATGGTAACTGGTAGGACGGCAGGATATGGCATCATGAGTGTCTGAGCACGAGATCGTACCCATCTGAGATAAGCCTCCATAGGAATAGTGTACTTAGGCTCCAGTGTCTTGCTGTCAATCCTGTTTACCTTTCCCCAAGCTCGGATGAATCTCTGACGGTAACCCTGAAGATCGTTGTCGTAATCAAACACAATGCCCTGAATCAACATGTCATGTGGACCATCGCTCCGGGCGTAACCAAACTGTCGTAAAGCTAGAGATGGGTTGTAGGTGATGCCTCCTCTTATGCCTAGAAGTGGCACATTAGGAAACTCCCACAACGGTCAATGATGGTGACATTCTCCATAGATCTGGAGCACCAATGGATGTCTGAGTGAGAAAGTGACATGATCCTCTTGGACCATCTGAACCCTTGCTCATTCTTCATTACTGAGCGAGGAAGGTGAGAAATAAACCACCTAGAAAGTAAAGGTATGCAGCACATCAAAGTTCCTCTTGCCCTTGTAGTACGGGTGTGAAGAGAATGTAGGATGTCTCCAAGTAAGGTAGGCACTGGATTGTGACTCAGGAATATGTTGATGGCATGAACGTCTATGAACTGATCAGGATTGGGGAACAACACTAAGCCATAAATCAATAAGGCTAAGATCTCCTCAACAGCATCGTAGCTCATAGCCTTCAAGAACATTTGAGCTTTATCCACTAATACCTTGGCAAGAATACCTTTAACTCCACTTCTCGTCTCTAGAACAACGTCAGACTTCTTCAGATGTAGAGCTGCGGCAATAACTTCTGGTTTAAGCTCCTTCTCTAAGCCTGTGAATGGCTTCTGATCAAGAACAGGTATACCCAGAAGTTTAGAGAACTCCTCCATGGTTGGAACCAGCTGATAATCAGGAAATGTAAAGCAATGGTGCTTAGGGTCAAAGAACTGAAACATCACACTCATCATGTCTTCACTGAACCCTGAAGTAACTAGATCCAATAAGTGATCATGTCTCTTGTTGAACTGGGAATGATCAGGCACTAGGGAAACCAACTCCTTGAGCTTAGCAGGTATCCCTACAAAGTTGATCCTGATGGGTGTTCTACGAGCAGAAGCCATGACCTGCAACAAAGAACAAAGATAAATCCTTTGGTCCTTGAAATGGTTAGGGAAAATGATATGCTTATGATGCATGATGATGTCATGATGTCATGCTCAATCACAACATGTGGCACACACAAACAAGTCACACCATAGCCCTAGGTTTAAAGGCTTGCATGAGGTTCAAAGGCAAGTACCCTCCCCTGAAGTTAGATGGTTCATCCTGTCCTACAAAAGTAACCAGGTTCTAAGGGATCTCAATATCATTGATCCTTCACAAGGGTGTTTGTTCAGAAGGCAACTTACTTGCCAACCAAAACCCTCCAAGTTTAAGATCTCAATGAGCGTAGTATCGAGTGTCAACCAACTTCAGTCTGCACCAAAGCCGGTTACCTCACTACTTTCTAAAGGCCAAGATGAGTTAACTAGGGTTCTAAAAGTCAGTTAGTGCATTGACAACATATGGCAGCCTCAATATTAT
Source organism: Lathyrus sativus (assembly GCA_963859935.3). Lineage (NCBI taxonomy): Eukaryota > Viridiplantae > Streptophyta > Magnoliopsida > Fabales > Fabaceae > Lathyrus > Lathyrus sativus. The sequence continues at coordinate 22,077 of CAWUDS030000363.1, read as the reverse complement.
CCTCAACTTGACTTAAGGAATATAAGCACCAACCAAGAAGTCGCACTAACTATGGCCACCAGATCAACCGTATCGATATACGTCGTACAGTTTCCTTGGTCTATTGCCATTTACCTAAGGTACACTAGATCCGGGTTAGGACCTTTCACACATAAGAGCACCCCAACAATATAATAATAAAGCAAACAAGGCAAACAATTTAAAGTGATCTTAATTCCTAAGGGTACCCCTCTTAAATAAATCCCCAGCAGAGTCGCCAGTTCTGTAACCCGGTGAACTGACTTTAAACAATGTTTGCGGATAGCAAGAGTCGCCACCGACTTTTATTTTATCCATAAGGAAAGGTTATAAAAGAACAGGAAAGACCTTAGAGAATATTTTGGGTCCGGGGGTAGGTTATGAAAAGGGAAGGTGTTAGCACCCTTTTCATCCATGGTTATCCATGGGCTCTTAGTACTTAAGCTCACTTTTGAATTGTTTTGAAAGTGTAGTGTGTGAATAGCAAAAAATTTCAGAATAGTTTAATAATAATCCGTGTTATGGATGTGAAAAAAAACTTGTTTGAAAATTTTGTTGGAAATTTGTTTAAGTGTGAAAAAGTTTTGAAGTGAGCAAGTATCTAGGAGTAGCCTACCCTAATGTTTTAAGGTCTTTCTTATTCTTTATCCTTTCCTTAGTAAGACTATCCCTACTATAATGGAGTAGGTAGCCCTTACTTTGGATGTTAAGGGATATGTGAGGGACAATTTGACTCTGAAGGCCATTGTGGGATGTAATAAGCACATATAAGGGACCATCATCATTTTTCGAAAGGGACTCGATTCGTAAAGGCAACCATAAGGGACTTTGATGATTTTTCTATTTGAGGGACTTGCTTTATACACCCCACTTAACCATTATTCGTAGGCAACTTGAGGGATATCCTTAGGAAGTGAGATGGCGATTAAAATCGACTTACGTGTGTGACGTGTTTATTTTAATTATCTTTATTTAAAAGTGATCTAAATTTATTTTAATATTACATACATGTTGTTACACTCCCTAATTACTAACCATAATAATAATTAAAATAATTAAACAACTTTACATCCAAGAAACAATTACAAAATAATAAGCAAAATAATTAAATAGCAAAGATAAATAAAATATAAATAAGCAATAATAAATAATAAAGGGGGTTAATTCTAAGTTTACTCGGCAAGACATCGCATCTTGTGCCTACGTATCCTTACGGGAGTGGAATCAGAGTAATCGTAGTTCCCCTCGATAGGGAGGTTAGAAACTTCTTGACTGTGGTCAAGGTCTCAAGGGGAATAAAACGCATCTTAAGGACACGCTTACGTGGAGTGTAGAAACTCAAATCTCTACGTTGAAATGTTAAGTTGTAATTAGGGTTAATTAGGGATTCCACGGCGGGAAACCCTAAAATGAGCGCGGCGGCTCTTTGACCTAATGCTAAGGGTAAAATTGTAATTTTGCCTGCGGCGAGGCATTTGTGAAAATTAGGGTTTGTAGTTTGTAGTTTTGAGGATTTGAAATTGAATGTGTGAAGTTTTACGGACTATTGGCGCGGCGGCCAAACAGTTAGACCTAACCTTCGGATGTGTGCAATGTGACAGAAATAATAGTAAACGCGTGAGATAATTGAATCATGCAAACGAGAGATAATGTCATAATTTAAACCATGCAAGCAGAAAATTTAAAGGCAGAATTTAAAGAGCGATGTTAAGTTCGCGAGGTTACATGAGAGGAGCAGATACAATATGATAATGAAATTTGAATTGAACAATAATAAAATAAAATAAATAACGGTTCTAGTTATTATTTTAAAAAAAAGATTTTAGTTATTATTTTAAATTTATCTAAAAAAAAAGTTTTTCTTAAAATAATAGGTTTTCATATTATTTGGAAAAGATGTTAATGTTATTTATTTAAAAAACAGATTTTTATATTATAACAAATTTTAATAAATTAATGATAACAATAATAATAATAATGGTAATAATAATGATAATAATGATAATAATAATAAATAATGATAATAATAATAATAATAATAATAATAATAATAATAATAATAAAGCAATAATGAATTTTAAATGTGCCAAATAACCCAACAATGTTGCTAACGCAGAAATGCGCTCATCGCAACCAGATCTAAATCGGACGAAACAAAATTTATCGCAAAGAAAAAGAAATTAAGCAAAAAATAGTATTATTGCTCACACAAAAATGCGATCATCGCAACCAGATCGAACTAACACAAATGTCGCGCGTCATGCACACAAATGTGCAAACATCGTATCGACATAATTCGATCAAAAATCTTATATATATAAACTCTAACAATTTAAAATTATATATATATAAACGTAACAGTAATAGATAAAGAAAAAGAAATAACGGTAATAGATGAAGAAAAGAAATAACGGTAAAAGATGAAGAAAAAGAAGCAACAGTAATAGATGAAGGAAAAGAAATAACGGTAAACGATGAAGAAAAAGAAACAATAGTAATGATGAAGAAGAAAACTAAATAACGGCAAACGGCACTCACTCCTCTTAGGTTTTTTTCCTTCTCTTTTTTCCAACAAGGCAACACATGTATATATAGGGAACAAATTAGGGTTAACACCAAATTGTCAATAATGTCCCTAAAGCTCATTTTAAGCCCAAACTAAATAATTAGTTAAGAAAAAATAAAATTTAAATAATTTAAAATAATTAAATAAACTTAAAATAAAAACTAATAATCCTATTGATTCCTAAAATAAAAAATATTATAAAAAGAACAAATTTTTTTCAATATTTTTTTATTTTATGATTTTTTTGGATATTTTTATGAATAATTTAGAAAAAGTGAAAAAATAATATTTTAAAAAATGATTTAATTAAAATACGAAAATAATAATTAAATAATAATAAAAAAACTATTTTTGTTATTTTTTTAATGAAAGATAGAAAATTTAGAGTAAAAATAATAAAAAACAAAAAAAAGTGACAAAGGTGAGATTCGAACTCTCAACCTCTCACACTCATAACTCCTTACACATGTCCTCCTACCAATTGTGCCATTTTACTTTTTAGAAAAAAAATGCATGCCATATGATATTTACCTGCAAAAAGTCAAACGACTACACAAATTTGTTAGTAATTGATTAAATGCAATGAAATGCGACGACAAATCTTAGGGCAAAATTGGGGTATTACAGTTATTATGATAATATTTCTCACCCAACCTCTCTTTGATGTTGGCAAAAAAAAAAAAAAAAATCATGAAGTTTGACTTTGGTTTGACCACAGTTGACCTCAGTTTGACCTTTTAACTGCATTGACTGCTTTTGACTTATCTGATCATCTGACTGAGCAAACTTTTGAGAAAAGTCTTGAAACTTGACATGGGGGTTCTTATACACATATAAGATGTTATGAAGCTCACTTGAAGTCTTGGAAGTCCATTTAGCCTGATTAAAGTCAAAACCCTAGTTTTGGATGCACTGCTTAGGAGGTGCATTGTCTGAGGGAATTGTCAACTCTTCTGACCAATTGTGAATTTTGTGAACCTTGTGAACCTTCTTGGAACACAAAGTCTTGTATTGTGAGGCAATTTTGGGGTGCAACACCCTTTAGTGACAATCTTATTCCCTTAAACATATTCTACCTAGCTAAACATAGTAACTCCCGAGAACACTAGTTTGATTACGAGTCCCTGTGGGATCGATATCTATTATTACTACGCGATAGACTGTGCACTTGCAGTTAGGTTGTATTAGACATAGAAAGTCGCGATCAGTTTTTGGCGCCGTTGTCGGGGACCCGTTTAGTCAATAGTGTAACCTTCTGTTACACCGTATAGACTAGGTTAACAATTTTCATTTTTCCTTTACTAGTGTTGTCGATTGTATGCCAAGTAATCGCTCACAAGGCGATATCTTGAAACCTTCAGTCGCAGAACTAGAACGCTTCTTACATCTAAGAAGCCGAATCATTGAGTACCAACTCAAACATAACATTCCCGATCCTCTCACTCCCATTCCTAAATCCGAAGAAAAATCAAAGATGGCTGAAGGACCTCCAAACAAACCGCTGAAGGCATACGCTACACCCTCTCAGATGGAGCCTAGAAGTAGCATTGCTGCCCCAGCTATTACTCGAAATGATTTTGAGCTGAAACCATCATTGCTGTCAGCTGTACAACAAAACCAATTCTCAGGAAACGCAACTGAGGATCCGAACGAACATTTAACGAAGTTTGTACAATACGCAGACACGGTGAAAGCAAATGGAGTAACTCCAGACGCGATAAGACTTCGTCTTTTCCCATTCTCTCTTAGAGACAGAGCGTGGACATGGTTACAATATTTACCATCCAACTCCGTTACGACGTGGGAACAATTGAAAAACGTCTTCTTAGCGAGATATTTTCCGCCAAGCAAAACCGTTATGCTTAGAGCTCAAATCAACGGATTTCGACAAAAAGATATTGAATCTCTTTACGAAGCATGGGAACGATTTAAAGATATGATGAGAACATGTCCTCACCACGGTCTAGAAGACTGGGTGACAATCATACTTTTTATAATGGCTTTTATACAATACTAGATTGACAATAGACGCTGCCACGGGCGGTGCACTTATGGATAAGCCATACGACGAAGCCTATCAATTAATCGAAAACATGTCTCAGAACCACTGCCAATGGGGAGGTGAACGCACTCCAACAGAGAAAACCACAGCGAAAAGTGGGATGTACGAGATCAGTAGTCTTGAAAAGTTCAACGCTAAAGTAGATGCTCTAGCACAAAAGATTGACAGTCTGACCGTTAACCCCACTGCAACCGTCGCTGCCGTAACTCCAAATTGCGAGTTATGCGGAAGCACCACTCATAATGCACCCGAATGCCCATTGCTAGCCGGAATCCCACCAGACCAGGTAAATTATGCTCAAGGAAATCCTTACGCAAATACCTACAACCCAGGTTGGCGAAATCATCCAAACTTTTCTTACAAAAGCGAAAATGCATTGCAAATGCCTACTGCTCCACCAGGATATCAGAAACCAGCTGCTGCTCAGACTGCACCTAGGAAATCAAACCTCGAGTTGATGATGGAAAAATTCATAGCTACTCAAGCTCAAACAAACAAAGAATTCCTGAATCAAAACATACACACTAGCGAGCAAATTAAACAGTTGACCGGAAACGTAGACGCTTTAGCCACCCACAATAAAATGTTAGAAACACAGATATCACAAGTGGCTCAACAACAAGCCTCTACTGCCGCACCTGCTGGCACATTTCCTGGACAACCCGAACAGAATCCAAAAGGCCAAGCAAATGCTGTAATACTAAGAAGTGGAAAAGAATTGGATGAACCGATCGATCCGAGGACCGAAAACTCAGCATGCAACAAAAACCAACTGAACACGCAGAAAAGGAATCCGAGTTAGAGAAGAAGGAAGACAACGAGAAGGAGGATACCGCAAGTGAAAAAACTCAAGCACCTCCAGCGCCATATAAACCACCTATCCCTTATCCGTAAAGATTAATAAACTCCAAAACTTCAGGACAGTTTAAGAAATTTGTAGAGCTCCTTAAACAGCTGAATATTACTATTCCTTTTACAGAAGCGATAACTCAAATGCCGCCATACGCTAAATTTCTCAAAGAAATCCTGTCGAATAAGAGAAAGATCGAGGATAACGAAACAGTTACACTTACTGCAGAGTGTAGCGCTATTATTCAAAACTGCATGCCTTCTAAATTAAAAGACCCAAGTAGTTCTCCATACCCTGCGTCATTGGAAAGTTCGTAATAGACAAAGCTCTATGCGATTTAGGAGCCAGTATCAGTGTTATGCCTTTATCTATATGCAAAAAGCTGAATATGGAGACCTCAGGCCAACCAAAATGTCCGTACAATTAGCTGACCGATCAGTAAAATACCCGTCGGAATACTGGAAAACGTTCCAGTACGCATAGGACAATTCTACATCCCAACCGACTTCATAATCATGGACATCAAGGAAGACACTGTCACCCTAATTATTCTAGGAAGACCATTCCTAGCTACAGTCGGAGCTATTATAGACGTGAAGAAAGGAAGGCTAACATTCGAAGTAGGAGAAGAAAAGATAGAGTTCATTCTCACCAAGTTCTTACAAGCACCAGCCATAGGATACCTGCTATTTAGTAGACGAAATTGACGAATGCATAAGAGAACTTGAGAATAAAGAGACCACGTATTCAGAAATAATAAAGATTCAAATACCCGATATTTCTGAAGACGATGATTGGCGTAAACCGTATAAAGACGACAACCTAAGCGAAAGCTTAGCACTGACCCCAAACCATATGCCAGGTCCGAAGAACCCATCTTTAGAACTTAAAACACTACCCAAAAACCTTAGATATGAATTTCTAGACGATGAACTAAAAAGACCAGTGATAGTCAACGCCGACTTAGACAACCAGAAACTGAAAAGCTATTAGAAGTCTAAAGAAATACCCCACCGCGTTAGGCTATAACATAAGCGATCTAAAAGGTATAAGCCCTTCGATCTGTATGCATCGAATTACAATAGAGGAAGACTCTAAAACCTCTAGAGAGCATCAGAGGAGAATGAACCCCATCCTGAGCACTGTAGTCAGAGATGAAGTAAAGAAATTGCTAGATGCAGGAATCATCTATCCGATCTCCGATAGTGAATGGGTTAGCCCAGTTCATGTCGTACCAAAGAAAGGAGGAGTCACAGTAGTTGAAAACGAAAAAGGCGAATCAATAACAAAAAGAGTCGTGACTGGAAGCAGGATGTGCATTAATTATAGAAAGCTTAACAAGGCCACACGAAAAGATCACTTCCCGTTACCCTTCATAGACCAAATGTTGGAAAGATTAGCCAAACATTCATATTTCTGCTATCTAGATGGTTACTCAGGATTTTTCCAAATTTCCATCCATCCTGATGACCAAGAAAGACTACATTCACCTGTCCTTATGGTACTTTTGCTTACCGCCGAATGCCGTTCGGACTCTATAATGCTCCAGCAACCTTCCAAAGATGCATGGTGGCAATCTTCGCAGACTTCATAGATAACATCATGGAAGTATTTATGGACGATTTCTCGGTATGTGGACAGAGTTTCGAAGGATGCCTACAAAACTTAGAAATGGTATTAGAACGTTGTGTAAAAGTGAACCTCGTCCTAAATTGGGAAAAATGCCATTTTATGGTCCGACAAGGAATAGTTCTAGGACATGTCATATCAGATAAAGGAATTGAGGTCGACAAAGCTAAAATAGAGATTATAAAAGATCTCCAACCTCCAAAATCCGTACGAGAAATACGGAGTTTTCTAGGACATGCCGGTTTCTACAGAAGATTTATAAAAGATTTTTCAAAAATCACAAAACCTTTGACCGGCCTGTTGATGAAAGATGCTGAGTTCGTCTTCGACGACGACTGTTTAAAAGCATTCGAAACATTAAAATCAGCCATTATTACCGCACCGATTATACAACCACCCGATTGGCGACTACCGTTCGAAATCATGTGCGATGCGAGTGATTATGCCGTAGGCGCAGTTCTAGGACAAAGGAAGGACAAGAAACTCCATGCCATCTACTATGCCAGTAGAACCTTAGATCCTGCCCAAATGAACTATGCTACCACAGAAAAGGAACTTCTAGCAGTTATATTTGCGCTTGACAAATTCCGTTCTTACTTAGTAGGAGCAAAAATTATCATATACACAGACCACGCTGCCATAAGGTACCTAATAAGAAAAAAGGATACCAAACCAAGACTATTGAGATGGATCCTGTTATTACAAGAGTTTGACTTAGAAATCAAAGATAAGAAAGGAACCGAGAACGTTGTTGCAGATCACTTATCCCGAATAGAAGGCATCAGACACGAACCAGTACCGATAAACGACGATTTCCCGTACGAACGTCTGATAGCCAAATTAGAAAGTGACATACCCAACTCAATCTCGGAAGATCCAAAATTCGAAAAAGCCGTAGAAGCCGTCTATGCCCAAGTCACATTACCTTGGTATGCTGACATCGTTAATTACCTCACTGCAGGCGTGCTTCCACCGGATCTCACTTATCAGCAAAAGAAGAAATTCTTCCATGATCTGAAACACTATTATTGGGACGAACCTCTACTCTTCAAGAGAGGGGCCGACAACATATACTGTCGCTGTGTCCCAGAGGAAGAAGTAGAAAATATCATTTCCCAATGCCATTCAGCACCATATGGTGGTCATGCTAGTACATCCAAGACGTGCGCTAAGATTCTCCAAGCCGGCTTATTCTGGCCTAACCTCTGGAAAGACGTTCACATCGCTGTGCTAAAATGTGATCGATGCCAACAAACTGGCAACATCTCACGACGCGATGAAATGCCTCAGAAAGGAATCTTAGAGGTAGAAATCTTTGACGTATGGGGAATAGATTTCATGGGACCATTCCCACCTTCTTTTGGTAATAACTACATACTCGTCGTTGTCGATTATGTGTCTAAATGGATAGAAGCCATAGCTGCTCCAACAAACGACGCACGAGTAGTAATCAAACTCTTCAAAAACACAATCTTTCCTAGATTCGGTGTACCCAGACTCGTCATTAGTGACGGCGGATCTCACTTCATATCGCGAATATTCGATAAACTTCTTTCTAAATATGGAGTCCGACACCGAGTAGCTACACCTTATCATCCGCAAACTAGCAGACAAGTAGAGGTCTCGAACAGGGAAATAAAACAGATATTGGAAAAGACTGTCGCTACCTCAAGGAAAGATTGGTCATCAAAGCTACAAGAAGCTTTATGGGCTTATAGGACCGCTTTTAAGACACCAATAGGTACTACACCCTACAAATTAGTTTACGGTAAATCCTGCCATCTCCCTGTAGAATTAGAGCATAAGGCCTTTTGGGCCATTAAGACACTCAATTTCAACTACAACGAGGCGGGAGAAAAGCGAATCTTGAACTTACACGAATTGGAAGAACTTCGATTAGACGCTTACGAAAATGCCCGTATCTACAAAGAACGAACTAAAAAGTGGCATGATAAACGTTCAGTGAAGAAACAATTCAGTGTGGGAGACATCGTATTGCTATTTAATTCAAGATTAAAACTCTTCCCAGGTAAACTAAAATCTAGGTGGTCTGGACCTTATGAAGTGACTAAAGTACTTCAGAGTGGAGCTGTTGAAATTACCGATAAGACGAATGCACCATTTATCGTAAACGGGCAACGTCTAAAACATTATAATAAGAACGACAACAGCCCTCAAGCCTGCAGTATAGCATTGCTTGAGCTTCCAGCTCAAACACCCGAATAGCTTCTCACCAAGCTATCGTCAGGCTTTAGACGTTAAAAACAGCGCTTACTGGGAGGCAACCCAATTTTCCTCGTTACTGTATTTCATTTTTCTTTAAAATTTTACTTTGAAAATTTAACAAAAATTCTAAACTTAAAATTACTACTACTTTCTACTTTCGTTTGTTTTCATATTTTTATTTTTATTTTATTCTTCTCTTTTGTTTTTTGTTTTTACCGCTTTTTGTTTTTAAAAATCCTGACTTCAAACTTCTGTTTTAAACTTTTCAGGATTTTAAAAGTCTTCAAAACATTCCTCCTGTTTTCTCCGACTTACCTGCGAGTATGGCCGAGTACGACTTCACAAAGGTTCATTTTCGAGGACTAGCTCAAAAGGCAAGATTTGCAGCACTAACTGAAAGAGAAATCGCCTTAACGTTGTATTATGATAAGTCTACCATGGATAAACTAGGAATCACAGATAGCATTCAATACCTGTTCAATCAACTGGGTTGGGAGAACACTGCTTTGAAAACATGTTTTGCTACCTATAAGGATCTTACCTATGAATTCCTTAGTTCTTTCAGATACCTACCCAACTATGGTTTTGGATCCAACACAGAGCTGATTACCTTTCGAATGTTTGGAATGGACCAAACCCATAGCCGGATGTCACTAGCTAACCTCCTAGGATTTCCTAACGGACCGCATGTGTTCATCAGTGCAGAAGATGACGATATTGATTTTGAACTCGACCAATTTTGGGGTAGAATCACAGGCGACTATCACTCTGAACCAGACAGAATGTATAATGATGATATTCATAACCCAGCTTTCAGATACTTCCATAAGATACTAGCTCACACCCTGTTTGGGAAAGAAGAAAATATTACTACAGTATCTAAAGAGGAGTTATTCATCATGTTCTGCGCTTCTTAGGGACGTACAGTAAATGCAGTGCCTTTCATGATGAGATCTTTCAGACGCCTCACTCAGGAACCACAGACACCTATTCTTATAGGAGGCCTCGTGACAATGATTGCCCACGAGCTCGGCCTTAGATTCCACTTAAATGCAAGCACTCGTTTTGGCACCATCCGACCCATGAACATACAATTCTGCTTTAACATGCGCATTTTAGGAACTATGGGACCTGGACCTTATGAGTACCTCATCAACGAAAAACCTGTCCAGCTATTCACACTACCTGATCATCTGATGACAAGTATCCACAACAAGGACAACTGGCTTTATGAATTGGATGAGCCTATGGGACCTCTTTCACCTCAGTCAACACCACAGAACTATATGTATGACAGTGACCACATCTCTGAGGCACACGACTATATGTACTATGAGGATGTTGTATCATGATGAGATCTTTCAGACGCCTCACTCAGGGCGTGTCTCCTCTCCAAGGGCTGCAACACGGGCCGTGTTGCATGACACGGGCACCCGTGTTGCAAGTCTGAGTCTTCTTTTTTCTTCTGCTTTGGTCCACCCGTGTCTGCCAACCGTGTCCTTCATGACACGGGCCGTGTTGTGCAACACGGGTACCCGTGTTTCAGCTCTGATTTCCCTTTTTCGAATTTTCTTTGCCTCCGAATGCGGTGCGATTGTCGTGCTATCCATTCCTGCCAAAAACACACTAAAAGAAACCAAATCAAACGCACCAGCGGCAAAAGCAACATAAACTTAAAAATAAGACTCGAAGACACACAACTACGAGTAATGCAGATAATAACAACTAAAGCTTCGAAAAATAGATAAAAACATTGTGAAATTAACCACAAACATCGTTTGAAAACACAACTGAAATCCACCGATCAAACTCCCCCGAACTTTAACTTTTGCTTGTCCTCAAGCAACAAGCTCACCAACCCGAACTTAATATCTTTTTTTTCTTCATAATGGAACCGTCCATAGAATTGTGAGTTACGGTGATAATACTCATACTTGAACTTCTCATTCCAAGTCCCCTAGGATTAATCTCGGCTTTTCCCTCAAAATAGGTAACATGCAAACACTAGACTGCGGTAAACCACAGACCTCAGTCTCCCTATGGGTAACCTCTCCGACTATGCTTTGTACTTAAGTCTTCTTTTTCGATTTTCCTCCCTTTCATTCGGACAATCACTATACGGCTTTTATGATTTTCCTCGTGTGCACAAGATTTATCAATGACATTTTTTTCTTTTTCTGGCACTGTTATTCTTTTTGAATGGCTTTCAGGTTCGACCGCCGTTGGGCTGAATAACCGGGTGAGGGTTACCCAACTTAGAGGGATTAGTCGCCTAATTGCCCCTTTTTGTTTGTTTTTTTTTTTCTTTGTGCCTTAACTCAATATTTTTCATTACCCTTACACACACGATTATTTTTGATGGAACCTGATTGTCAAAATAAACTACTCAGGGGTACTTCTCAGATCAAAGCACTATGGTACAAATCTACACGTCGAACTCGTTCCTATTTGGGAAACCCAGGGTGTTGGCCTTTTACCTATCTCTCAAGATTATCCCGATTTCATCCTCAGGTTCTTTTCTGAGTATTCTATATACTTTCTCATCACCTCACTCAACATCTTCACTAAACAGTTCCCCAACCAACAATGTTATTAATTTTATTAGCTCAATGTCAGGGGGGTCTTCCTGTGGATCGCTATCATGTTCTCAAACTAACACTGGAAATTAAATAAACAAATAACTGCAACAGAATTGAAAACACACAAATAACATAAAAACACAAATAAAATAAAACACAAATAAAATACCCCCACACTAGAATTCAACAGTGTCCTCACTGTTGGAACACTAGTAGCAGGGGACTCACAGAGTTCATGGTTGCGGAGGTTGGTCGCGCAGCATCATCTGCCGCATCCATTCATGCATCTCACCGATCAACCTGCCTTGTCGGATTTGTTTGTTCCCTTGTCTTGTCTGCTCCTCGCCTTGCCTCGTCTGCTCACTTCGGAGATGGCACATCTCATTCTCCATCCAATCCCATTCTTTTTTAGATAAGCTCCAAGAGCCCGAGCCGGATTCCTGATGGGGTGAGAATCGAGTAGGCGGTATAGGCGCTTCTTCTACCTGATCGCCTTCATCCTCAAAGAATTCTGCACCTGTACCATCATAAAATTGGTCTTCTTCATCCTGCATGGGGCTCTCATATAGCCAGTTATTCACATTTTGAATACTAATAAAGTCAGGGGCAGGTAAAGCAAGGAGATGACTGTTTCGGCTTACCAAGGAGTAGTAATTATCAAAGACTCGAATCATACCTTGGGCAGTCAGTGTGGCAAGATCTATTTTTGTCTTACCTGCAACAGTGGGTTCCTCTCTCAAGAGAGCACCGTGGCCAAAGTGATTCGCGATTTGAGTAATCATACTGCCTACACTTATTTCGCCTGAAGGTGCATTTGCAACCCTCTTCAGGTGATCAGCTGCAAAGGCAGCTACATTAATGAGTTCGTGATTGGCCATGCCGTACATGAAGTACAACTCCCTCTGAGTCGCCACCCCTGTGCTATCACCCCTGCCGAACAGTGTATATGCCAATCCCTTTTGAGCATACCTGAAACAAGGGTTATGGATACAAGAGGCTTTTCCCGCTTTCGCGACATAATCAGTTCTGCCTGTAATAGCCTTCCAGAAGTCCCCTGCATTAAAATTTCCCGGAGGGGCTCCGGGACCAAAATTGGGGAGCTTCAGAATATCTCCCAACTCGGCTATGGTCAGGCTATGGTCAGTATCAAATAACCTAAACCTCAGTGTACCATAATATTCTTCCTCCACCCCTGTCCACCTGTGCTTCAACTGAAATTCTAAAGTGCTCAAGAATTCAACAGTTATGCGCTCATAAGTTAGCGCTTCTAATTGCATAAATTCTAACATACCTAGAGTGTGAAACATCCTATGGACCTCTATTCTTAACCCTAGGTTATCAAGCGTAGTGTTACAGATATACCTTGTGGGCGCGAGCTTACGCTTGATGATGTTCGAGTACTTTTTCTGATGATTCGGGTCTTCAAAGAGTATGCCGTGAGGGTTCGCCATACAGTGTGCTCTCTTTCGGGGGCGTGAAGTTTCCGCCACCTTGCTTTTCCGGTATCTCTACGAGGAGGCATTCTTAACCTGCAAAACACAAACAACACAGATGGTTCGAAAAATTTCGAAATCACTGTTAGTGAAAAACGCAACCGTAGAATTAATCACAATGATGAGTAGAATGTTTTTTGTGAAGGACGAAAGTGGTTCCGGTGAGTGGGTGTGGTAGATAATGAAGCTTTTGTGGAGAGAGGGTTATGGAGGTTAAGGGTTTTGTGAGGGAGAAGAAGGAGGAAGATGAAAAATGATATGAATTGTGTGGTGGGTAATGATAAGTGGGGGTTAAAGTGGTGGGCCCCACGGGGTAAAAATGTAAAAATCTGAACGCGCCTTGCAACACGGGCCGTGTTGCACAACACGGGCACCCGTGTTGCTCCTCCTGTAACATATATTTTTTTCAAGGTCACGCACCTGCAACACGGGCCGTGTTGCACAACACGGGCACCCGTGTTGCTCCACTGCTCCACATTTTTTTCAAATTCTCATCTCTGTCATGCTGGGCCTGACACGGCCCGTGTTGTGTAACACGGCCACCCGTGTCAGGGTGCTGTTTTTCACCTTTTTCCTCTCCTCTGGTCTCCGACATTCTTCTTTCCCCGATGAACTGCGAGTTGATCAAAACCTGTTAAAACAAACAAAATGAAAGCGTGAATGTGAAATACGTGGGTTGCCTCCCACGAAGCGCTTCGTTTTACGTCGCCTGGCTCGACGGTCCGTCATCGTATCATGTGAGATGAACGACATCGTTGCGATCTTTCTGCTGTCCCTCGTAGTTAGGTTTCAGACGCTGACCATTTACTTTAAAAATGTCTCAATTTGCTAAATTTTTCAGCTCTACTGCTCCGTGGGGAAACGTCTTATGTACTACAAATGGTCCCGACCATTTTGATTAAGCTTTCCCGGAAATAGTTTCAGTCGGGAGTTGTACCAGTACTAATTGTCCTTCCCGAAATTCTTTCTTCTGAATACGTCGATCATGCCATTTCTTTGCTTGATCCTTGTACATTTTTGCATTCTCATATGCCCGGTTCCTGAATTCCTCTAGCTCATGCAGTTGGAGGGTTCTGGACTCTCCTGATCTGGTGAGGTCTAGGTTAAGAACTTTTGATGCCCATAATGCCTTGTGTTCTAACTCTAGAGGCAGATGGCAAGCTTTACCATAGACCAGTTGGTAAGGGGACATACCAATGGGTGTTTTGTATGCAGTGCGATACGCCCAGAGAGCGTCGTCCATCTTTACTGCCCAGTCCTTACGGGATGCACGCACTGTTTTCTCTAATATCTGTTTGAGTTGTCGATTTGACACCTCGACTTGCCCGTTGGTTTGAGGATGGTACGGAGTAGATATTTTGTGCTTCACATTATACTTAAGGAGTAGCTTTTCCATGAGATGATTTAGGAAATGAGTTCCTTCATCACTTATAAGGGCCCTTGGTACTCCAAACCGCGAAAATATGTTCTCCTTCAGAAATCTGACCACTACTTTAGCATCATTTGTTGGTAGTGCCACTGCTTCTACCCATTTCGAAACATAGTCAACTGCTACCAGTATATAGTGTTTTCCAAATGATGGTGGGAATGGTCCCATAAAATCAATCCCCCAAACATCAAACAACTCTACTTCTAACATGGAATTCTGCGGCATCTGGTTTCTTTTCGAGATATTTCCAGTCCGTTGACATCTGTCGCATTCCTTAACTACGTTCTGGGCATCCTTGAACAAAGACGGCCAATACAACCCTGATTGGAGGACTTTGGCTGCGGTGCAGTCGCCACTGAAATGCCCTCCATAATCTAAATTATGACATGCTTCGAGCACCTTCCTTTGCTCGTTTTCCGGAACGCATCGTCTGATCAGCCCATCCACCCCTTTCTTGTAAAGAAACGGGTCATCCCATAAGTAGAACCTGCAGTCATGAACAAACTTTTTCCATCTGTTAGAATCAAAATCGTCGGGTATGAGACCCCCGACTAAATAGTTGGCGTAATCCGCAAACCAAGGAACGCCATGAATAACTAGGACGTGTTCATCAGCAAACTCATCCTTTATCGGGCACTTTTCCTCGTTCTCTTCAATCGGTGACATTCGCGAGAGGTGATCAGCCACAGTATTTTCACATCCTCTCTTATCCCGAATCTCCACATCGAATTCTTGGAGAAGAAGGATCCATCTCAGCAGCCTGGGCTTCGACTCCTGTTTAGCAAAAAGATATTTTAACGCAGCATGGTCAGTATAAACAATCACTTTAGAACCCAACAGATATTGCCTAAATTTGTCAAAGGCATACACCACCGCTAGCAACTTCTTCTCGGTAGTTGCGTAATTCATCTGTGCCGGGTTCAAAACGTGACTCGCATAGTAAATAACATGCAAAAGCTTCTCTTTCCGCTGCCTAATACAGCCCCTACTGCGATGTCACTGGCGTCACACATGATCTCAAACGGCAGCGACCAGTCTGGGGCTATCACAATTGGTGCTGACACTAACTTATTTTCAACTTCTCGAATGCATCAGCACATTCCTTATTGAACACAAACGCCGTTTCCTTGACTAACAAGGGCGTCAACGGTTTAGCTATCTTGGAGAAGTCTCTTATGAACCTGCGGTAGAACCCTGCGTGACCCAAGAAGCTTCGGATACCTTTCTCGTTTACGGGTGGTGGTAACTTGGATATTACTTCCACTTTTGCTTGATCAACTTCGATCCCTTTGTGTGAGATTTTGTGACCAAGGACGATGCCCTCTCTCACCATGAAATGACATTTTTCCCAATTCAGGATCAAGTTACTTTCCTAACATCTCTGCAAAACAAGTGACAGGTTAGTTAAACAATCATCAAATGATGACCCGAAAACCGAAAAATCATCCATGAAGACTTCCATATGTTTCTCGAGCATATCCGCAAAAATGGAAGTCATGCATCGTTGAAATGTGGTTGGAGCATTACATAACCCGAATGGCATCCTCCTATAAGCAAAAACTTCGTACGGGCATGTGAAAGCTGTCTTCTCTTGATCCTCTGGCGCAACCGCGATTTGGTTGTATCCGGAGTATCCATCTAGAAAGCAATAGTAATCGTGACCAGCCAATCTTTCTAACATCTGATCAATAAAGGGCAATGGGAAGTGATCTTTTCTGATGGCTAAATTAAGTCTCCTATAATCAATGCATACCCTCCAACCAGTGACGGTACGTGTAGGAATCAACTCATTCTTGTCATTAGTCACCACAGTTGCACCTCCTTTCTTATGCACCACGTGAACAGGGCTCACCCATGAACTGTCTGATATAGGATAGATAAGTCCAGCATCCAATAATTTCACCACTTCCTTTCTTACGACTTCCTTCATAACGGGTTCAGTCTTCGCTGGGGCTGCACAACCGGTTTATGGTCCTTCTCCATAAGGATTTTGTGCATGCAAACTGTAGGACTTATACCCTTTAAGTCTTCGATTTTCCAACCAATAGCACTCTTAAATTTTTTAAGAACCCCAATCAGTTGTTTCTCTTGGACACTTTTCAAACTAGAGCTGATAATGGCGGGACACTTTTCCTCGATGTCTAGAAACACATATTTGAGATTTTCCGGCAGTTGTTTCAATTCCGAACCTTTAGGCTTTTCGTCATTACCCTCCAGCGCTATAGGTTGCCGTAAGTCCTCCCATCGGTGTGGTCGCGATCCCCTTTGGAATGGTCGAGTGTCCAACATTTCGACTACCTCTCTGTCATTCTCATCTACTTCTTTGTCTTCCTTAAAGATTGACATGCTTAGCACTCTCTCCAGGGGTAGTTGGGTCACACTCTCCAAATGTTCGCTCTCTACGACCTGTTCTAGCACTTGTATGTTGCTACTGGTGCCACGATCCTGTTTATGCTTCATGGTATTACTAACATCAATTTTTAACTCCTCGTCATATACTTTCAAGGTCAGGGTGCCGCCTTCCATATCTATCATGACTCTCCCGGTTTCCAAGAATGGTCGGCCCAAAATTAACGGCATTTATTCATCTTCCGGCATCTCTAGGATCACAAAATCAACCGGAAACACAAATTTATCTACCTTAACTAGTACATCTTGAACCACTCCATATGGCCACTTAACTGAATGATCAACAAACTGGAGGGTCATCCAAGTGTCTTGAACCGCACCGATATCCAATTTTTTGTAGATAGACAAGGGCATGAGGCTAATACTTGCTCCCAAATCAATTAAAGCTCTATTGAATGACCTATCGCCAATAGTGCATGGGATAGTAACAGCTCCACTGTCTTTCTTCTTGACCGGAATCTTCAGACCCTGCAAAATAGCACTACAAGTTTCCGTTAGAATAACAGGTTCGGACTCACTCGTCCGCTTCTTAGCAATGATGTCCTTCGTGAATTTTGCATAGGTGGGCATTTGTTCTAGTGCCTCCAACAACGGAATGTTCAGCTCCAACTTTTTAAACAGCTCCAGGAACTTCTCGAAATTCTTCTCTTGCTGTCCTTTCTTCTTATTTCTTGAGGGGTATGGCAGCTTGATCATCGGTTTCGGTTCTACCACTTTTTCTTTAGTTACCGGTACCGGTGTCACCACTTCTTCCTACTATTTCATTCTCTTTAATTTCCAGCTCCACTTCAATCATATGATCATTTAGTTCCGTTTCCTCTTCTCCTACTTCCTTGGCTTTTCCACTTCTTGTTACTACCGCCTTAATTTGGTGGTGATCCTTCGGATTTGGTACTATGGCACTTGGAAATGTACCCGGCGCTTGTGAACTTGCTAGCTGTTGGGCAATTTGACTCATTTGTACTTCAAGATTCTTTATGGATGCTCCAGCATTCCTGAAGTTACTCCTTGTCTCTTCTTGAAATTGAGAACTTTGGGCGGCCATTTTCTCAATGGCCACTTCCCAATCAGCTTTTCGAGGCGCTTGTGGTTGATATTGAGGTTGGTACGGTGTCTGCTGGTACTGCTGTGGCTGAGGTTGATACGGTTGTTGGCCTTGAACAGGTTTTTGCACATTACCTTGTTGATCTTTCCATGAAAGGTTTGGGTGATTCTTCCAACCAGGATTATATGTGTTGGCGTAAGGATTGTTCTGCCTCAACATATTAATCTGTTCCACTTGCTCTTGAGTTGCTACATAATGCATTGTAAAGTGTGGCCCGCCGCATATTTCACAAGGTGCTGCTTGAACTGGCTCAACCTGTGCCACTACCTGAGTTTCAACATTCATTTTCTTTAACCTTCTCTCTACCTCAGCGGTGATCTGATCCTCCATTTTAACAACCTGGTCTGCCAGCTTCAGATCAATCTTACCTTCCGGTTGGTTAACCGTGCGATCATACAACTCAAGGTGCTCGTTAGCGAAGATTGCTTCGATGATCCTTCTGATACCTGTGGCCGTTGAGACGTTGGTTGAGCCACCGGCAGCAGTATCTATGAGCTGTTTCGTTTTGAGTCGTAATCCATTCACAAAGTTTTGCATCTGCTCAGTGGCGTCCATGTTATGAGTAGGACATGCTGTAAGACACCTCTTAAATCGCTTATATGCATCCTCTAAAGATTCTCCTTCTTTTTTCTTGAAGTTGAAAATGTCATATCTTTTCGGATGAACACTGAGGCAGGGAAATACTCATTCAGGAACGCAGTTTCCATCTCTTGCCATGTTGTGATACTCCCAACGGGAAGCGAGTAAAACCATTCTTCCGCATCATCAGTGAGTGTGAACGGGAACATAACTAATCTCTTGGCCTCTTCGGAATGTCCTTCTATCTTCAGCAAGGTGGTGGTTGTAAGGAATCTCTGAAGATGTTTATTTGCATCTTCGTTGATTCTTCCGGCAAACGGCTTGCTCTCCAACTGACGGATGGTGGAAGGGTGTAACTGAAAATGTGCAACATTCACTGGTTGATTCACAATGGTCATCCGGTTTGGTTGAGCATTGGCCCCTCCATAGTCTCCTAGCAGTCTTTCAGGCTGAGGTGGATTTCCAGCCATTTGAACAGTCTCAGGTGTTGTCTCTCTCTCTTCGGAGTCGCTCTGCACAGATATAATTTCCTCTATTTCTTCCAGTCTTTTAACTTTAGCTAATCTTCGTCTTTCGTGTAATCCACGTTCTGGTTCTGTATCAAAAGAATATTTAGCTGAGGCCCGACCTCGCATACACAATTAGACAAGCGTTAGATAATACAAGCGGATAAAAATTATGCAGGAAATAATCAAATTTTAGTCGCAGAGCAACAAAATTTCTTTTGGATTCTAAAAACAATGTTAATTTTGGCAATCCCCGGCAACGGCGCCAAAAACTTGATTGGGAAAATAGCAAGTGTACTATTTTTACCAATTGTAGTAATAAGGGAAAAGTCCCAAGTATCGATCTCGAGGACTGCGTAGTAATTAACGGAATTTTTAGGATTCAAATGAACAAAAGGTCTAGTGGTTTGTTTGGTAGCAGAGTAATATAATAAGTAAATACGGACTTAATGAATCAATCTAAGAACAGTGTTAGGGGAGTGGAGTCGATGCGAGTAAAGACCATGTATGATTATTCTACTATCCTCGTTATTAACCTTAATTTATCAGTTGGCCACTTTAGTTGCCTTACTTCCTTAAGGAAAACCCTTTGATGATTTTCCTGTACACTAATTCCTCAGTGTCCCTGAAAAGCATCAAGCAATAGTTCCGACCATAAAATACGTGATACGGGATATCCTCATTCCTAAGCAATACCGATCGTGATACTATTTTGCAAAAGTGTTAGGTTGACTTTCCAGACTAAAGCCTAAGCACGATTCGAATTCTACTTTCCAATATGAATACGATTACGATTAATGCAAAATAAAATATATCAAGGTAAAAACATAGTTCTCATAGAATAATTAAACAAAAGTCATTACATCGCACTTAGGACCACCCCCTAACAACGTGGGGTTTAGCTGCTCATGTTCTTGGTAAACATAAAAGTAATTAGAATTGAAAAGGAAAAGATCATTACAATGCAAGTTGAAATCCTTGGATCATCAATCGCTTCCGCTTTTGATCGATCCTCTGTTTTCCAGCCGAACTCTCCTCTCAGTTGTCAATCCTAATATCAATTCAAAAGTGTCCCCTACTTTCTAAAATGTGCCTCTTATATCTAAATTCAAATTACATCGTGAAATGTCTCAAATGCCCTTCAAAATAGGTCTGACAGCAAAAAATCAGAAAACAGAGAAATTTCACTTTCAGTGGCCCTGACACGGGCCGTGTTGTGCAACACGGGTGGCCGTGTCAGGCTGCTGGCTTCTTCAGGGCGTGTCTCCTCTCCAAGGGCTGCAACACGGGCCGTGTTGCATGACACGGGCACCCGTGTTACAAGTTTGAGTCTTCTTTTTTCTTCTGCTTTGGTCCACCCGTGTCTGCCAACCGTGTCCTTCATGACACGGGCCGTGTTGTGCAACACGGGTACCCGTGTTGCAAGCTCTGATTTCCCTTTTTCGACTTTTCTTTGCCTCCGAATGCGGTGCGATTGTCGTGCTATCCATTCCTGCCAAAAACACACTAAAAGAAACCAAATCAAACGCACCAGCGACAAAAGTAACATAAACTTAAAAATAAGACTCGAAGACACACAACTACGAGTAATGCAGATAATAACAACTAAAGCTTCGAAAAATAGATAAAAACATTGTGAAATTAACCACAAACAGCGTTTGAAAACACAACTGAAATCCACCGATCAGTTGGCATAGTAAGAAACAGGTTTATGTTGCCTTGTTAACCGCCAAAGCGAAATACATTGCCGCCAGCAATTGTTGCGCTCAAGTCTTATGGCTTAAGCAACAATTGTTAGATTTTAACCTCAAACTTGAATTTATTCCGATTTTTTGTGACAATACTAGTGCAATTAATCTTACCAAGAAACCCGTGCTGCATTCACGCACTAAACATATCGAAATTCGACACCATTTTCTTAGGGATCATGTGGAGAAAGGCGATGTTCTTTTTGAACACGTTGACACGACAAATCAACTAGCGGATATATTCACAAAACCGCTTTCTATTGTACCTTTCTTTCATATCCGACGAGAACTTGGTATTCTCGACATTTCAGATCGTGTTTAGTAATATTTGTTGCACATATTTTATTCATCTATGTTTATACCTACTTCGGTCATCGGATATCTAACCAATTGAAGATGTTGTAAGTGTAAGCGTATATTCATCAAGCTACTCTCAGCATGAAGGCGATATCTTTCCTTAACTCTCTCTCTCTCTCTCTCTCTCTCTCTCTCTCTCTCTCTCTCAATTTTTATGTTCACACAAAATGCTTTAAAATGTGTGTTATACGTGTCATATATGTCATAATATATGTATCTTGTCTATTTGAATGCTTGAAGTTTGTTGCGGCTGGTTATTTATGCATCTTTGTTGCTTATATGTTCATAAATGTGAAAATATGCATGTTTTGTCTGCATGAGTCGACCTATATCTAGAGCAAAGACTTTGGTCACAAATATTTGTATGACTAAACTTTCTTGTGGATTTGGGTTCCCCATGGGACTCAAACTCACTTCAAGAATAGTAACACGTGTGAAACTCTAACCCACTTAGAATATCATTCCTTATATAGGACTCTAACTTACTTTGAGGTCCACTTCTCCTCTATGGGACTCAAACA
>CAWUDS030000362.1:0-24120 GCA_963859935.3 Lathyrus sativus | reverse complement strand
TCTACAGCGTAATGCTCCACTCTAGATGGAAATGCCACGCATTTTGGCCATGATATGCAAGTATGATGCAAATATGATGCATGCAATATGCTAGTGCAGGCTCGAGCTGCTGGAGAAGGCCGGGTACAGAAAACCACTTCAGCAAAATAAATGCTGAAGACGGGGCCAATCTGCTGGGGATAAACTGGATATCACTGAATCATCCCAGCAAAATAAATGCTGGGAGAGTGAAATCAACTCCTCTGGGGATATTGGGAACTCAACCGAACACCTCGACAAAGTAAAACCCTGCTAGGGAATATAACTCCGCTGCTAACTAGCAGATGCGCCGAGTATGATTAGACTCCTCTGGGAATAGCTTACCCATGCCAATGACAAATTGGTCGTTGCTGGCAAAATGGAGGGAGTCCTCCTGCGCTCTGATGAAGCTCGGATCTGGAAATTGATGCGCCGACACGGATGGGTTTCACAGTAATCGCAAACATGGATTTGAGCTCTTAAGCTATCTTACTGGGTCAGGCACAACTGACGCTGGAAAACATTCTTCCTGAATACACAACTTTTCAGTGGAGGGTCAAGGGATAGTAACATGACTTCCCGCATTCATCTCGCTCTCGAAAATCGACTGCATCTGCTCGAATAACTCCAAATGACCCTGTAGGTACGGAGAACAACAATCCTTTTGCTTCTGATATGCCCCAGCCTACAGGATATCTGTGGGGATAGTCCCTGAAAGGAAATCTGCAAATCTGTTCCTTGATGGTCTGATATAACATGCCTCAGTGTTCTGAACTCCTGAGAGATACTTCACCTCACCTGCTTCTCGCATAACCTTTGCGTGCTTAAGATGGTCTGCCTCTGACTGCAATGACCTTGCTCCTGATTATTTGATTCAGAGTAGTACCTCCTGACTACGACGTATTCACCAAATCTCAACCTGATTGCCCCCGAATAACTGACTTCGAAAAACTGACCTGACTGGGGATTATAATAAAACTTGCCCCTGCTCTCGGAACATTCGGGCATTCTGCATTCTATCTTGACCATACCTTCCATTGTAGGAAGCTTTTCTGCTGTCAAGCGCTTACTCGCAAGTAAAACAAGTTGTTCTGCATAAAAGATGTATTAATGCAACACATATGACAGCTTTGACATCCAATCTGTTCACTGGGAAAAGGAAAAGCAGTTTATGGCATATAATGCACAAAACATTTATCAACATCAGTACCAACATGGTAAGAGGAACCTTTTTAGGAGTCAGAATCGACGCGACCTTTACCGGAGTATGCTTTCGAAACAACCTGCTTCAATTAGGACTTTTGAAGGTTGTAATGTGGTCAGGTTCATGGTTTTGAAAGAAAGGATAAAGGCTCAAAGTTTACTTTAACCCACCCATTCTCCTTGATGTTCTCCCATCCTACGTTCAGCTAATTTGACCTTAGCGCTCACCTCTCAGAGGTTGAAAGATAGGAATGATAGTTCGAGAAACTTTTGGATTTTGGAGTGACAGCCACTCACTTTTCATCTTTGACACTTATGGTCACACGACTCGTATTTCCATCGAGGATTTTTCTTTTGATCCTTTTCATCTTTTCTTTTCATATCCCTAACTTTTGCCTGGACTGACTCCTTTTGAGTTTCTTCTCTTTTTTAAGTCCAGCGGGATGCCCTCATTTTTGCCTAAGTCATTTGTTTCGAAGTTTTCTTGACTTAGCGGGCTTTTGACTCTTCTTTTTTCGTTTTTTTTTTTTTTTTTCTTTCGAACAAGTCGTGTGACACCGGTCGTCTGACTCTTTGGGAAGTGACTGTCCCACTCTTGATTGAACCACTGTGGTCTTTTAGGTACGACCTCTAGGGGTGTGATCGATCCTCGAATGGACACTCCTTTTGCAATTTGGACGCTTGGTCAAATTAGCTAACACCTACCCTGCCCCAGGTTATGATTGAGGGTTTTTCGTTTTCAGAAAGAAACTCCTACTACAAGGCTCAAAGGGGTTGACAAGGGATTATCTTCCTTATATCTCCGGTGTTTAGGGATTTGAACAATGCCTGTACATCATCAGCAGGTTTATTTCAAAAGCATACAATATCGGTAGTTGCGTGTCGGTCACTTTCGTCATCCTCCCCAAATTCTTCTTAACCAAACGTTGGACATTTGCAAAAACAGTCAGTGAACACGAATGGATTCAATCAAAACATGCATAGTTATTTCATTATCATCAATTTGAACGAACACAACAAGTTTTACAAACAAGTTTACAAATTCAAACAGGAAAGCAACTACAAATGTAAAGAAATGACAAGCTAAAACAAAGAAAACATGCTAGCTTCTGAGAACCGGGCTTTTGCATCTGCCCTGCTGCTGAACCAGCTATCTTTATTAAAGGCAATCTGATGCTGTCCTGATCTGCTTTCAACGACTCAACCAAATTGTAGAGCCCTTCCTCCTTCATTCAGATGATTTGGGGACCTCTTGGCCCGAAGCGGATTGCTGCACTATCAAGCAAATCCTGCACTTGGTGCTTAAAAGCATGGCAACCTTCTATATCGTGAACCGGGGCTCCAGAATGAAACTCACAGCGCTTGCTTGCATCATAACCAAACGGGGGAGCTCCCGTTATTGGCGCTAGGGTTCTTGTCTCTACCAGATTCAATCCCAACAATGTCTGCAACAACTCGGCATAGGTTATGGGAGGCTTCTCAAACACTCTTCTCGGCTTGCCACCCTGGAATCTTCGTTGAGCCTGCTGTGCCCCCTGCTGAGGCTGCTGCTGCTGGTATCGGGTTGACCCTTGAACACCCTTCGTATCAAATGCAACATTGGTTTCTTGATCTTCAATGCACTGATTAACGCTCTCCTTATGCTTAACCATTTTCTTTCTCAAATCTGCCCCAGGAATAGGCAACAATTGTGGGCCTGGAGATTCTGACACCATGGAGTCCAGGATACGCTTCTGACCCACTGCAGCTTTAGAAACGTCTGTCATCTTAGCATCGACCGAGACAGGAGCAATATGCACAGCTACGCCGCCCGGCGTGAATTCAATATCGTGCGAGTCAATCAGGTCTTGAACATTGTGCTTAAAAGCATGACAACCCTCGATGTCATGTCCGAATGCCCCGGAATGAAATTCACATTGCTTATTGGCATCGTACCCTTGAGGAAACGCTTTCGTTGGTTGTGTCAACGTTCTCTTCTCAACCAGATTAAACCTCAATAAGATCTGCAAGAGCTCAGCATATGTCATAGGTGGTGCCTCAAATATTCTCCTTGGCTTTCCTTCCTGGATCTTCCGTTGAGCCGAATGTATCTTCTGTTGCTGCTGCTCAGGTTCCACATGCACAGGTGGCGCGAGCTTCTTCATTGCGGCTTCGAATAGCTGATCGTCTTCTTTCCTAAGCACATTCTTGACTACCTCCATGATCAAGCTCATTTGGGTCTTCAGCTGACTGTTCTCCTCTTTGAGAATCTTCTGCTCTAGACGCATCTCTTGCATGTCTCTCATCATCTGCTCCAGCTGGCTTCGGACTTCAATCAATTCAAGCTGATTCTGTTCCATATCTCTGAAGGAATTCCTGCAATAAACTGGACGATGAGGAAATAAGACCCACGGTTCTGATATACCTGCTAAATGATAATGCAGCGCAGCAAGCAAACACATATTCACAACGAGATAAAGAGAAACTCAAGCTATAAGCATACAGACAAACATCTCCCACACATGTACAACCAACAAAATCAGCAGGTAAGCACAAATGAGTATGAATATAACGACCCCAGCCAACAATCCTGGTGGTGATCGACAAATACTGATGCACAAAAGCTAAACGGGCTAGGCAGAGAAACAGATGCGACACCCGGCACAGAAACCTCTAGAAATCTCTCCCATATTCAACTGAACTCTCTGATGGACAATCTTCAGAGCACACACTTCCTGTGGAGTCTTCCATGCCATTAACTGACGAACCCCCACAACTGGAAGATGGAAAATCATTAATCTGAACACAACCCTGAGGAGTGATGCAAATACGGCTAGAGTCTAACAGATCCTGAATCTGACTTCTAAGCACCTTACAATCATTGGTGGAATGCCCCTGTGCCCCAACATGGTACTCACAGCGGGCGCTGGCGTCAAAACCTGGAGGATACGGTGGAATCACCGGCTTAGTTTCTTTCGGCACTATCAATCCACTTCTGACCAGATCTGGCAACAACTGGCTGTACAACACCGGTAGTTGAGTGAACTGCCTTTCAGGCTTCCTTGGTCTGCGTGGAGCATGCTGACGCGATCGGTGATAGGATGATCGTTGACTTGAAGTATCTGAAAACTGATCCTGAGATGCTAGAGATTCTGAGGTGGCATCATCTCCTTCCCGCTCTTCTTGAGAACTGACAACTGACTCAACCTTATTAACTGGGACGTAAGGAACACCTCGAAACTTTCCACTCCTGAGTCCTCGCTCAACAATCTCTCCCAGCCTCATCAGGCCCACAAAGTTTGTGCAGCTGAATAATTTGTCAAAATAATGGCCTTTCAGAGTACCCAAGAAGATGTCAACCAGTTCCCTTTCCGGAAGCGGTGGTTGAACACTAGCAGACAATTCTTTCCATCTTCGCAAATACGCTCTGAACGATTCATTCTCCGCCTGAGACAATTCTTGCAGATCTACAAGACTAGGAGTCAAATCCAAGTTGTAATCGTACTGCTTCATGAAAGCTCTGGCTAAATCCACCCATGATCGAATCTGATTACTTTCTAGTTGCACATACCATCTCAACGATGCCCCAGTCAGGCTATACTGAAAGCAATGGATCATCAATTTGTCATCTCGCACAAACGAAGTCATCCTTCGACAGAACATCATCAAATGCAACTTCGGACAGCTATCTCCTGTGTATTTTTCAAATTCCGGCACTTTGAACTTGTACGGCAACACGAGGTCAGGGACCAAGCACATGGCTACAGCATCCAGGTTAACGGCATCTTTCGCTTCTAAAGCTTTCATTTGCTCTTCCAACACTCGGAGTCTTCTACCATCGTCAAGAGCTCTTGGATCTACTAACCCGGTTACTGGAATATCTCTCCGGTAATTCATCCCAGGGAAAGCAACACATTGATTGTTAACGGGAGGATATCGTTCATTTTGGGCAACAAACTGCTCCTGCCGATCTCTGTTCTCAACAGTTGGCTGTACAACTTGGGCTGCAGTTAGATTGTTCGCTTGCGGGAAGCCTTCCATAGAATCATACTGATGGTTGGACGCCACAGTAAACCTTGCCTGGGTGTCAGGAACCTGGAAATTGCTTTCAGACATAGCCACCAATTACCTGTAACTGACTATGCTGCTTGATTCTGCTCAAATCTGCTTCAGCCCCTTGGTCGTCTTCAATACTCCACTCTTGCCTCAAACAATTCCCCGAGGATCACCTTCTGGTGAAAACAAAGGCTGGATAAGTGCTCTGACCTGCTAGAGAAATGCTATGCAGTATGATTTATGCAAACAGAAATACAAAAATGCTAACGTGCATGTGTGCATTGGAGATATTTTCCCTCCAATTCCAGTGTCAGTGGTAGCAAGACGAGATAAACCATAGAGACAATATTTGGAAAAACCCTCATATATTGATCAGAAATAACAGTCTTGTCCAGAAGTTACATAACTATGCTCCCTACAGCTGATATGACAGAGAGGATCCCAGCCAACATGCCTGGTGGTGATCTCAACATACAGAATACAAGAGAAAAATCAAATACGGGCACGGTTGCGGAAGTCCTCGACCATCTTCTTTGTCTCTGCATGATCCGGTTGATAAATCAAACCTTCTATCAGTCGATCCCTCTTCCTGACTGTCCCCTGGATGTCTCTGACAAAGTCTTCCCAAGCCTTATCATTGGCACCGCCCCCAGGTTTGGGTCTCTTGGCATCTGCTCTATGCTGGAAATCTTCCAAATTCTTCATGGCATCTGTCAACTTGCGCTCGGCCTCGTATCGGCGGCAGGCTTCTTCTTCAAGCTCTTCAGTCTTCACTTTGACCTGTTCTTCTAACTGAGCAATCTGTGTCTTCAGCCCTTCTTCTCGCTCCTTGCGCTTGGTCATAGTGAGATCCCAGTGCTCTCTGAACTTGGCTAGCTTTGTGTAGGCCCTTTCCAGCTCTTGCTTCTTGGTGGCCAACACACTACTAACGGAGTCTACATCTAACTCTAGACGCTTCTTGGTTTCAGTCAATTCCAACAGCGTAGTCTTCAGATGTTTCAGAGTTTCAGCCTGTTGCTTAGAAATATATCCTGTCTCAATCTTTTCATGCCGAAGCTGGGCATTCTCCTGCTCTAAAGCCTCTTTAGCCTTGGCTAGCTCTTCTTTCTCCGCCATCAGCTGCTTGTAAACCTGAATGTCCACAGTAGTAGGCTCCTCTACCGGAGGAGGATGCAATGGCTGAACCGCTGGATACGGCATAAGGAACTTCACAGCTCGCTCACGAATCCATTCTTCATATGGGCTAGGACCTCGAGTAACCCCTCTGCTACCTGAAAGCTTCCCTCTCTTGTGCAAGTTTTTCCAGGCTTTCTCAAGTTTGGTCAGCATCTCTTTCCCTATTGCCCCGGTGAGATACAGAGATTCCTGTATCTCCTCGGGCTTTGGCGCTCCTTGAGGTATGTACCCAAATTGCTTGATCAATAAGGAAGGGTTATAGTTGACACAACCTTTCCTTCCTATTAACGGAACATTCGGGAATCCTTCGCCTTTGAGTATGACTTCAGCTCCAAATACCTCTTTATTGGTCCATACCACGTCCTCAGCAGTTAATCCCATTAAGCGCTCGGGCCATCCTAGAGAATTGATAGATGTGACAAAAGGGCCTGACTTAGGCATATGACCGGTGAACCACCTGCATAGGAGAGGTACACAGCAAGACACATTCCTTCCTCGTCGCTTTTCATTCTGGTAGTGAGTTGAATGGTGGATATCTCCCAGCAAAGTAGGAACCGGGTTCTTCGCAGCCAAAATATAGAAGGCATCTGAATCAACAAAATCAGGAATGTTCGGGAACAACACGATGCCATACACACATACAGCAAGGATAACGTCAAAAACATCCCAGCTACCCTTCTGGGCATATTCTCGAGCCTTCTCCACTAAGACATCCAACGGAAATCCCCATACGTCTCCTCTTCTGATCATCTTCCCAGACAGCTCAGACTCTTTCAAACATAGGATGGCAGAAAGCTCAGCCAGCTTAGGCTCAGCGTCCGTACGATAAAAAGGCATCTGCTCACGGATCGGTATATCCAGAAGTGCAGAGTACTCCTCCAGGGTAGGAGCCAAAACAAAGTCGGGAAATACAAAACACCTGAGCTCCGCGTCGTAAAACTGTAACAGAGTATAGATGCCGCTAGTCTCGTAGGCAGATGGCTGATAAACATAGGTCAGAATCCTCCCATATCTCTTTCTGAAGTCACCCATTCCTCTCTTCTTAGCAATAGCAATCAACTCTAACAATAGACTGATATTCGGCGACGGAAACTTATAGGGCAATACTTTCTTCAGGTTTTCCATGTCTTGCTAGGAACAAACACCAGAACTGGAAGGGAAAATATGTACCTGCAATACACACACGTTAGTTGAATGCAGATGGTAATGCAATGATGCAATATGATAAATAATGCAATCTGCGAACACAGGGGCTATGCTGTAGCCTGAAGAGGAATATCTCTGTGATCATGAACAGGAAACCAACACGGTCACCAGAATCTCATGCCACTAACTACCATCTGATACTCAAAATATCAATCCCCTGGTAAGAAAACCATCTGAACCTCTGTATCTGACGAGAATACCGTCTGATAATAGCCTCAACCTCAGATAAGAAACCCATCTGACCCAGACAACACACCTGGAGATGAATCGAGAACACCATCTGATAAAAGTACTGAATCATGGTTTCTGAAGGCCAGTTTTCCTGCAATAACCCAGTCCCTCTCACAGGTAGGATAAACCTAATCCACAGACAAAGGTACGGCATCCTATGCGGTTATCAGCGTCACAGACTTTCATGAGTGACGATACGATTCCCAGAAGGAGTGGCATCATCAAGTCATGAAGAGGCCTCACTTAGCTGACTTCCAAATGATCGGTCCCCAGAGTCGACAATCCTCACGTCTGGACTCCCCTCAGATCCTCAGGACCGGAAAGGAGCACCTCTGCAAGAATCTCGTCTGAGCGCAGATTTTCGTAGGGAACTGTGCCTGCTCAGCAGACAGGTTCGTCTACTACTTCTCCGCAACTATATCTAGGTGTGTACTCAAGCCCAGGTCCGGCTTTTCACTCACAGTAACCTCCCTTTGCCCACAGCAATAATCATGATAATATAATGCTGGAAAATAAATGCGGAAAGGTAAAGGTACAGAAAAGTAAAGTGCAGAAGAGTAAAACACGATATGCACAACACCCAACAAATAAACACCCAAGCGCTAGGATTGACTCGCGTAGGGGATGGGAAACGGTCCCAGCATAAGGGATGGGAAAAGTCCCTAGATGCTATAGTCCCCAGCAGAGTCGCCAGCTGTCGCTACTGCGAAAATCGGCGCCGGCTTGACAGGAGAGTCGCCACCGTGCGTTATTTATCCCTCAGAGCGGGAAAGGAAACGCTCGAAGTAAACCTCGCAAAGACGGGAAAAGGTATGGTCATCGCAACCAAAACCTGGATTCGGGAGTCGGTTACGCAAGGGGAAGGTATTAGCACCCCTCACGTCCATCGTACTCGATGGGATCCACGCTTGGTGTTTATAGGTAAAAGGGTGTGTTATCTATCTACGCTAATGGCTGGTCTGAAAAGAAAAAGAAAAGGACAGGACTCGACAGAACATACGGTGTTCTGGGCCTACGTATTCCCTCGTGCAATGGGAAAGTCAGAGTCAACGTAGTTCGACTTCCTACGTCTAAACGGGGGAAAGGTTGCTCGCCAGGACATCGCGTCCTGTGCCTACGTACTTTCATCTGGAATGAAAGATCAGAGCAAACGTAGTTCGGCTAACTACGGGTAAACAGGGGCTCTCACACAGCAGTGATAAAACAAACTGGTCCTAAGGCTCGGGAACCTACAAATACGATCTGGTCTCAAATGCACTCGGGCAGGAGAAAGGGGAACAATTAGTCGTTAGCGGGAAAATCTCGATCGCATAGCCGCGAGAGAACAAAGGTTAGTCGTTAGTGTGCTCGCTAGGATATCGCATCCTATGCCTACATATCTTCGTCTGGAACGAAGAATCAGAGCAGCTGTAGTTCAGCTAACTACGGGTCAAGCTACTCAAACGCTCCTACAGAAAGGAAAGGGAAACCCTAGAACTATAGCTGAGAAACAGGGGAATCTACCTACTACTCTCACACCTGATTGACCATCCTAATGTCTATCATAACAACTCCGCAGCGGAGAAGTCAGAGCTCCTAAGGGATCATGGCAACAGGATTAAACGACAAACAAGACACTGCAATGTAAAGGAATACTGAAAATATGCATGAATGCAACAACTAGACAAACAAGGCACAGAGGCCGCAAACCACAAAGGCAAGGGAGCTCAGCTCTACCAAATACCAACAAGCAAAGCCACGCAATAACAAACAAGCAGAAGGAGGACCACCTCACCTTCTCATGCACACGAAGTCTATTTCTACAATGCACCTATTCATAACTATTTAGATGAATGCCTAAGTCTAATGCAACATAACATCACACAAGTCAAACAATACAAAGAGACTAACCCTGAACAGGGCCTCTAACAAACCTGAAACAAGCTCTTAATCTAACTCTAAACACAGCTCTATACAACAAAGATCTAAGCAACAACTCTAATCAAAACCCTAAGCAAGAGGAATCAATCCCAGTCTCCAAGCTTCAGAACAAGCTTACCAGAGAAAGGAAGCTAAGCAGACAAGCTCATAGTATCTTCCTCAGGAAAGTACCAGGAGGTTACTACTCAGGAGTCATATCCTATGCGGCTCGACAACTGTGATCAGTTTACATTCCTCCTCAGGAGAAATTAAACTCACATGAAGGCTCCGGCATCACTGGATATTTGAGAAACCTATATGCACTAGGGGAACTAAGTGAGCAGACTCATAAGACCTTCCTCCGGAAAGTGCTAGGAGGCTGACACTTAGGAATCGTATCCTACGTGGCTCAACAACTGTGATCAGTTTACATTCCTCCTCAGGAGAAATTAAACTCACAAGTCGGCTCCAACATCACTGGATACTTAAGAAATCCTATGTAAACTAATGGAACTAAGTGAATAAACCCATAGGACCTTCCTCAGGAAAGTACTAGAGGGCTTCCACTTAGGAATCGTATCCCATGTGGCTCAACAACAGGTGATCAGTTTACATTCCTCCTCAGGAGAAATTAAACTCACAAGTTGGCTCCGACATCATTGGATACTTACGAAAGAGGTGAGAAGGAAGAATGAAAGTCATTCATAGTGCCTTCCTCAGGAAAGTACCATAAACTCCCTTCAAACTTCAGGATCTCGAACCTCACAAACAGACAACAAGCTCCTAGACTAAGCCTCCATCCAATGCTTCCTTGCAAGCTCCAACAGGACTTCAACCAGCTCCTACCTTCAAGAAGAAACCACAGGCCAATAAACCACAGGAGACTATCTCTGAAGTTCAACCACAGTTGAACTTCAAAGTAAGAAGTCATCAAGACTTCTCCTATCTTCAGGCTCAGACAAATCATATCAGAACATCCTATGAAAATCTATCAAAAATCTAATGGGAGACCTACATGGCTCTAGGGTAACATACTGAAAAATCAGAACAAAATTCAACACCAGATGAAAGAACTAAAATCAGCAACACAGACATATACACAGGCCAATTATTCAACATCAATAACAGTGAAAAAATGCAATTAAAATGAAAATGCATGATTAAGCTAATATTTTTGTATTATAAAATTCTACACTGGATCACGAGTCTACAGAAAAAAGAACGGAATTATTTGACTAAATCTACCATTTTTTATGGATTTTCCAATGATATGCATGCATTACAAATATTAAAAACAAATCAATTAATTGGAAAATATGCAAAAATAGGAAATAAAAATAAAATGTCATTTTTATTTTTATTGAATTTTCTTAACATTTTCATGAAATGGATGAAAAAAGAATTATTAGAAAAACAATTATTTACATTTTTTATGAATTATTTACAAATATGAAAAGAAATAAAAGAAATTGAGAGAAAAATTAAATTGAAATAAAACTGGGGGTTTAAACAGCAGGGAAACCTAGTTACTTCTACATTGGGCCCTGATTGGGGTGGTGCAGATAGCAAAGGGCGCAGGGCCCAGGTTTTGATTATCCAAAAAAACAAAAAAACTGCTGAGCTGGGCGCAGGGGGGTGCAGCACTAGCAAGGTTTTCAGTTGATAATCCATGGGCTTGGATAAGGGGGGTGCAGAAAGCAATAGGGCCTAAGGCCCAAATCCAAATACTCTGTCTCTCATACGCTAAGGGGGTGGGAATTGAGTAATTGAGGTGTATGCATCAGAAACTATGCTTGGGCCTAAGCCCAGTCCAAACAAACCCTAATCAAAACTAATCACCCTCCTCACACGCTCTGGTACTGTTCACTCTCTAACCCTAGCCGCTCCCTCTCGCTCGTCTCCCTCAATCTATCTTCTCTCTGCAACTCCTCTCAGCCTTAAACACATTCAATCAAATCTCCACAAACCAACCCTAATCGCCATCATGCAATTAACAGAACTCACTAAAACCAGAAACCATAACCTAAACATCTCAGGAACTACATCTACCACGCACACATGCAAGGGAAGAAATTAGGCACCTGGAAAAGCGAATGGCAATTGAAGCTCGTTGAGGAATTTTGACGAGATTCTGGAAATCTTGAAGGATCGCTTGAAAGTCACTACGAGAAATAGACAGATCTTGAGGCTTAGTGAGGATCTTGGAGACGTGCCGTTGCAGTTCTCGCGTTGAAATAGCGCTGGAGAGTTTCTGGAGGTTTCCTTGAAGATTGAACGTCACTTGGAGCTTCTGGAAAAATGTTGTATGAATTGATGATGATTTCTGGGGATCTTGCTGGAGAATGATGCGTTTCTGGAAAAATCTTGGATGAAGGTATGAAGGTTCAAGGTGATTTCTGGAAAATTTGGATGAAGATTGATGAAGGCGTGGGTGGATTCTGGAAAAATTGATGGAGACGGATGAAGGTTTGAGCGTTCTGGAAATTTTGGTTGGAGGTGGATGAATGTTTTAGGATGATTTCTGGAAAAGTGGAGGAGGTTTCCGGCGAGGGTTAGGTTTTCCGGTGCCGTTGAAGATGAAGGTGGAGGACGATCGGAGGAAGAAGATGAAGGTTAGGGAGATTTTCTGGGTTTGATGATCGCCGGTGAGGGTTTGGGGGTGGCCGGAAGTCGTTGACGGTGACCGGCGGCGGGAGGTTACGGCTGATGCATGGCCGCCGGTGATGTTGACGGTGAGACTCAGGCGATGGTGTGGGGGCGCCAAGTGGCGTGCATGCGCAGAGAGAGAGAGTGAGTGGGGAATAGCTGGGGACACGTGGTGTGATTCTGGGAGCTCTGAGTGGCTGTGGTGGCGTGGAGATTGAGAAACGCGTGGGGCCTTTGCATGGCCAACACGTGGCGCTTTTATACCACTGATACCGCTGGAAGCTTCTGGATGGTTCTGGTGTACGCTGGAAGTTTGGACGCTTTCCTGGACCATTTTTCTGGACTCTTTGCTGAATTCTTTGGACAAAAAAATGACTGGGCCTCAAACAGAACCCCCATCTGGGCCCATACGAACAAAAATGTAAAAACTGAATAAACAATAAAAAAAACAATAAAACCTAATTATATCTAATTTCCTAATTAATCTAATGAATCTAAAACATGATTAACCTAATTAAGCTCTAAAAAAATGATTACGAACCTAATTAATTCTATATTATCCTAATTAAACTCTAAAAAGTCAATTAAGCTAATTAAACTCTAAAAATGATTAAAAGTCTAACTAATTCTATATTATACTAATTAAATCTAAAAAATCTAGTTAAGACCTAATTAACTCTAAATCAATCTGATTTTCTATTAAAAATCTAATATTATTTAATATCTATTAATAAAAGAAAAACTATATTATTTTCTATATTATCTAAACAACTATTAAAACTATTTTTTAAAATCTATAAAAAAATCTAAAAATGATTTAAAAAGCAATTAACCTATTTAAAAACCTATAAAATTCTAAACTATTATTATCTATTAGTAATAAAAGAAAAACTATATTCCCCTTTTTCTTTATTATTCTAAACTATTTAAAAATTCTATAAAATTCTAAAAAGAGATTTAAGCTATTAAAATATTCTATAAACCTATTTAAATTCCAGAAAAATCTATAAAGCCTGTTAAAAATTCACAAAAAGTCTATAAAAATCCTAAAAATGCAGATGAATGCAAATGACTCCCATAAAAGCGCACGAGACCAGATCGAATCGAACGGAGATCCCCGGGCATCAGAATATCATCAAAATCACTGAAAAATCACCGAGGAGCGCACAATTTCCCAAAAATAAAACCCCGATAATCTGGACTGGGTCTGCCATATCTGATAGACGAAAATCAAGCTGTAAACTCTGATATCCCCCTGCTTGTGCACAAAAATCATACATCTGAGCTGTGAATATGAAATTAAACCATGAGTCAGATAGGAAAATCAGTTGGTCAAATTTTAGGGTGCAACAGCTGCCCCTATTCAAGCGACTTGGACCTGGAGGGTTTGAAGAGCGCTCAGCCTTCAAACATTCAGAGGTACGAGACGGTTGAATACAAATAAAACCCGGAAATTTGCCAACCGCGAGCATATACTGTCAGCGGCTTGGAGAATAAAGTCCAGAAAACCGAGTCCAGTTATTGCGGCACCAAACTGATTAATCATCTGATAAAGAACTCCTGATTTGAATACCCGTTGCTTGTGATACCCCATATAACAAACCCTGAGGGCTACAACAACATACCTGATTTTTCACATTGCCTACTGATAGGCAGGAAGAGAAATATACTCACATCGCCCAAAGATGGACGGGAAGACACCTTGATTGAATACTCACCTCGTCTAATGATAGACGGAAAGACACCATCATCTCCATATGCACATCGTCTAAGGGTAGACGGCATCATCCTGATTGATGAAACAAAACAATTCACATCGTCTAAGAGTAGACGGGAAGCAATAATCTCTGAATTCACATCGTCTAAGGATAGACGGCATCATCCTGATTGATGAACAAGTCAATTCTCATCGTCTAAGAGTAGACGGGAACATCCTGATTGATGAACAAATCAATATTCTCATCGTCTAAGAGTAGACGGGATCATCCTGACTGATGAAACGAATCAATATTCTCATCGTCTAAGGGTAGACGGCATCATCCTGATTGATGAACAGATCACTATTCTCATCGTCTAAGAGTAGACGGCATCATCCTGATTGATGAACAGATCACTATTCTCATCGTCTAAGAGTAGACGGGATCATCCTGATTGATGAACAAGTCAATATTCACATCGTCTAAGGGTAGACGGCATCATCCTGATTGATGAAACAAATCAATATTCACATCGTCTAAGGGTAGACGGGAACAAAGCCTTAATCTTCATACACACATCGTCTAAGGATAGACGGATACAAAGCCTGAATCTCCATATTCACATCGTCTAAGGATAGACGGAAAGTCACCATAATCTCCATGTTCACATCGTCTAAAGATAGACGGGAAGTCATCATAACGCAATTCAACACCATCCTTTGAATTTCAGAATCCTTCTGTCTACGGGAATTGATGGCAAGATCAATATCTTTGAAGGGGCCACATCGTCAGTATGGACTGACGGGAAGAAAACCACCTTTTAAAGAATCATGTCGTCAATAAGAATCAACGATCACGAAAACTGAACATTCTTCGAAGAGCCTCGACATCAATAGGGATTGATGGTCAGAAAAGTCTCTCTTGAAACGTCATCTCATCCAATAACCAGAAAGAGAACCAACATTCAAAATCATTTTGAAACCCCTCAACAACTAAGGATAGCCGGAGAAGACTCGCTGGGGAAACACCTCATCATATGTATGATCTGACAATAAGAAACCCACTGGACAGCAACCAAACTTCACATCGTCTACTGATAGACGGAAAGGAAAGCCACTTGCTAGAAAAACCCTATTTTGAACCTTATTGAAAATCAAACAAACCTCACATCGTCTACTGATAGACGGGAAGAAAAGCACATCTTGGGGAAACCCCTTCTTGAACTCCATTGAAAATCAACCCAACACTTCACATCGTCTACTGATAGACGGAAAGAAAACCACATTCGTACTCAAGACGTCCAATGATAGACGGAGAAGTCCACTTATTGGAGGAACACATCGTCAATATGAATTGACGGGAAGAAAAGCTTGTCGACATCAGATGACTGTTTGATCAAAGCATTACTATCATAAGATCTGATACAAATAATCTGCTGAACTGTCTGAATACTGTTGCTGGATAATTGTCTCTGAACTGATCACAGAGTAATTCACGCGCCATATGAGGCTGGTAGAAAATCTGACTTATGCTTCGTATGCATGTGCATATGCTTTAATCTTTCTACAGCGTAATGCTCCACTCTAGATGGAAATGCCACGCATTTTGGCCATGATATGCAAGTATGATGCAAATATGATGCATGCAATATGCTAGTGCAGGCTCGAGCTGCTGGAGAAGGCCGGGTACAGAAAACCACTTCAGCAAAATAAATGCTGAAGACGGGGCCAATCTGCTGGGGATAAACTGGATATCACTGAATCATCCCAGCAAAATAAATGCTGGGAGAGTGAAATCAACTCCTCTGGGGATATTGGGAACTCAACCGAACACCTCGACAAAGTAAAACCCTGCTAGGGAATATAACTCCGCTGCTAACTAGCAGATGCGCCGAGTATGATTAGACTCCTCTGGGAATAGCTTACCCATGCCAATGACAAATTGGTCGTTGCTGGCAAAATGGAGGGAGTCCTCCTGCGCTCTGATGAAGCTCGGATCTGGAAATTGATGCGCCGACACGGATGGGTTTCACAGTAATCGCAAACATGGATTTGAGCTCTTAAGCTATCTTACTGGGTCAGGCACAACTGACGCTGGAAAACATTCTTCCTGAATACACAACTTTTCAGTGGAGGGTCAAGGGATAGTAACATGACTTCCCGCATTCATCTCGCTCTCGAAAATCGACTGCATCTGCTCGAATAACTCCAAATGACCCTGTAGGTACGGAGAACAACAATCCTTTTGCTTCTGATATGCCCCAGCCTACAGGATATCTGTGGGGATAGTCCCTGAAAGGAAATCTGCAAATCTGTTCCTTGATGGTCTGATATAACATGCCTCAGTGTTCTGAACTCCTGAGAGATACTTCACCTCACCTGCTTCTCGCATAACCTTTGCGTGCTTAAGATGGTCTGCCTCTGACTGCAATGACCTTGCTCCTGATTATTTGATTCAGAGTAGTACCTCCTGACTACGACGTATTCACCAAATCTCAACCTGATTGCCCCCGAATAACTGACTTCGAAAAACTGACCTGACTGGGGATTATAATAAAACTTGCCCCTGCTCTCGGAACATTCGGGCATTCTGCATTCTATCTTGACCATACCTTCCATTGTAGGAAGCTTTTCTGCTGTCAAGCGCTTACTCGCAAGTAAAACAAGTTGTTCTGCATAAAAGATGTATTAATGCAACACATATGACAGCTTTGACATCCAATCTGTTCACTGGGAAAAGGAAAAGCAGTTTATGGCATATAATGCACAAAACATTTATCAACATCAGTACCAACATGGTAAGAGGAACCTTTTTAGGAGTCAGAATCGACGCGACCTTTACCGGAGTATGCTTTCGAAACAACCTGCTTCAATTAGGACTTTTGAAGGTTGTAATGTGGTCAGGTTCATGGTTTTGAAAGAAAGGATAAAGGCTCAAAGTTTACTTTAACCCACCCATTCTCCTTGATGTTCTCCCATCCTACGTTCAGCTAATTTGACCTTAGCGCTCACCTCTCAGAGGTTGAAAGATAGGAATGATAGTTCGAGAAACTTTTGGATTTTGGAGTGACAGCCACTCACTTTTCATCTTTGACACTTATGGTCACACGACTCGTATTTCCATCGAGGATTTTTCTTTTGATCCTTTTCATCTTTTCTTTTCATATCCCTAACTTTTGCCTGGACTGACTCCTTTTGAGTTTCTTCTCTTTTTTAAGTCCAGCGGGATGCCCTCATTTTTGCCTAAGTCATTTGTTTCGAAGTTTTCTTGACTTAGCGGGCTTTTGACTCTTCTTTTTTCGTTTTTTTTTTTTTTTTTTTTTCTTTCGAACAAGTCGTGTGACACCGGTCGTCTGACTCTTTGGGAAGTGACTGTCCCACTCTTGATTGAACCACTGTGGTCTTTTAGGTACGACCTCTAGGGGTGTGATCGATCCTCGAATGGACACTCCTTTTGCAATTTGGACGCTTGGTCAAATTAGCTAACACCTACCCTGCCCCAGGTTATGATTGAGGGTTTTTCGTTTTCAGAAAGAAACTCCTACTACAAGGCTCAAAGGGGTTGACAAGGGATTATCTTCCTTATATCTCCGGTGTTTAGGGATTTGAACAATGCCTGTACATCATCAGCAGGTTTATTTCAAAAGCATACAATATCGGTAGTTGCGTGTCGGTCACTTTCGTCATCCTCCCCAAATTCTTCTTAACCAAACGTTGGACATTTGCAAAAACAGTCAGTGAACACGAATGGATTCAATCAAAACATGCATAGTTATTTCATTATCATCAA
The DNA here is from genome assembly GCA_963859935.3 of Lathyrus sativus. NCBI lineage: Eukaryota > Viridiplantae > Streptophyta > Magnoliopsida > Fabales > Fabaceae > Lathyrus > Lathyrus sativus. The sequence continues at coordinate 6,220 of CAWUDS030000362.1, read as the reverse complement.
TTTGAACGAACACAACAAGTTTTACAAACAAGTTTACAAATTCAAACAGGAAAGCAACTACAAATGTAAAGAAATGACAAGCTAAAACAAAGAAAACATGCTAGCTTCTGAGAACCGGGCTTTTGCATCTGCCCTGCTGCTGAACCAGCTATCTTTATTAAAGGCAATCTGATGCTGTCCTGATCTGCTTTCAACGACTCAACCAAATTGTAGAGCCCTTCCTCCTTCATTCAGATGATTTGGGGACCTCTTGGCCCGAAGCGGATTGCTGCACTATCAAGCAAATCCTGCACTTGGTGCTTAAAAGCATGGCAACCTTCTATATCGTGACCCGGGGCTCCAGAATGAAACTCACAGCGCTTGCTTGCATCATAACCAAACGGGGGAGCTCCCGTTATTGGCGCTAGGGTTCTTGTCTCTACCAGATTCAATCCCAACAATGTCTGCAACAACTCGGCATAGGTTATGGGAGGCTTCTCAAACACTCTTCTCGGCTTGCCACCCTGGAATCTTCGTTGAGCCTGCTGTGCCCCCTGCTGAGGCTGCTGCTGCTGGTATCGGGTTGACCCTTGAACACCCTTCGTATCAAATGCAACATTGGTTTCTTGATCTTCAATGCACTGATTAACGCTCTCCTTATGCTTAACCATTTTCTTTCTCAAATCTGCCCCAGGAATAGGCAACAATTGTGGGCCTGGAGATTCTGACACCATGGAGTCCAGGATACGCTTCTGACCCACTGCAGCTTTAGAAACGTCTGTCATCTTAGCATCGACCGAGACAGGAGCAATATGCACAGCTACGCCGCCCGGCGTGAATTCAATATCGTGCGAGTCAATCAGGTCTTGAACATTGTGCTTAAAAGCATGACAACCCTCGATGTCATGTCCGAATGCCCCGGAATGAAATTCACATTGCTTATTGGCATCGTACCCTTGAGGAAACGCTTTCGTTGGTTGTGTCAACGTTCTCTTCTCAACCAGATTAAACCTCAATAAGATCTGCAAGAGCTCAGCATATGTCATAGGTGGTGCCTCAAATATTCTCCTTGGCTTTCCTTCCTGGATCTTCCGTTGAGCCGAATGTATCTTCTGTTGCTGCTGCTCAGGTTCCACATGCACAGGTGGCGCGAGCTTCTTCATTGCGGCTTCGAATAGCTGATCGTCTTCTTTCCTAAGCACATTCTTGACTACCTCCATGATCAAGCTCATTTGGGTCTTCAGCTGACTGTTCTCCTCTTTGAGAATCTTCTGCTCTAGACGCATCTCTTGCATGTCTCTCATCATCTGCTCCAGCTGGCTTCGGACTTCAATCAATTCAAGCTGATTCTGTTCCATATCTCTGAAGGAATTCCTGCAATAAACTGGACGATGAGGAAATAAGACCCACGGTTCTGATATACCTGCTAAATGATAATGCAGCGCAGCAAGCAAACACATATTCACAACGAGATAAAGAGAAACTCAAGCTATAAGCATACAGACAAACATCTCCCACACATGTACAACCAACAAAATCAGCAGGTAAGCACAAATGAGTATGAATATAACGACCCCAGCCAACAATCCTGGTGGTGATCGACAAATACTGATGCACAAAAGCTAAACGGGCTAGGCAGAGAAACAGATGCGACACCCGGCACAGAAACCTCTAGAAATCTCTCCCATATTCAACTGAACTCTCTGATGGACAATCTTCAGAGCACACACTTCCTGTGGAGTCTTCCATGCCATTAACTGACGAACCCCCACAACTGGAAGATGGAAAATCATTAATCTGAACACAACCCTGAGGAGTGATGCAAATACGGCTAGAGTCTAACAGATCCTGAATCTGACTTCTAAGCACCTTACAATCATTGGTGGAATGCCCCTGTGCCCCAACATGGTACTCACAGCGGGCGCTGGCGTCAAAACCTGGAGGATACGGTGGAATCACCGGCTTAGTTTCTTTCGGCACTATCAATCCACTTCTGACCAGATCTGGCAACAACTGGCTGTACAACACCGGTAGTTGAGTGAACTGCCTTTCAGGCTTCCTTGGTCTGCATGGAGCATGCTGACGCGATCGGTGATAGGATGATCGTTGACTTGAAGTATCTGAAAACTGATCCTGAGATGCTAGAGATTCTGAGGTGGCATCATCTCCTTCCCGCTCTTCTTGAGAACTGACAACTGACTCAACCTTATTAACTGGGACGTAAGGAACACCTCGAAACTTTCCACTCCTGAGTCCTCGCTCAACAATCTCTCCCAGCCTCATCAGGCCCACAAAGTTTGTGCAGCTGAATAATTTGTCAAAATAATGGCCTTTCAGAGTACCCAAGAAGATGTCAACCAGTTCCCTTTCCGGAAGCGGTGGTTGAACACTAGCAGACAATTCTTTCCATCTTCGCAAATACGCTCTGAACGATTCATTCTCCGCCTGAGACAATTCTTGCAGATCTACAAGACTAGGAGTCAAATCCAAGTTGTAATCGTACTGCTTCATGAAAGCTCTGGCTAAATCCACCCATGATCGAATCTGATTACTTTCTAGTTGCACATACCATCTCAACGATGCCCCAGTCAGGCTATACTGAAAGCAATGGATCATCAATTTGTCATCTCGCACAAACGAAGTCATCATTCGACAGAACATCATCAAATGCAACTTCGGACAGCTATCTCCTGTGTATTTTTCAAATTCCGGCACTTTGAACTTGTACGGCAACACGAGGTCAGGGACCAAGCACATGGCTACAGCATCCAGGTTAACGGCATCTTTCGCTTCTAAAGCTTTCATTTGCTCTTCCAACACTCGGAGTCTTCTACCATCGTCAAGAGCTCTTGGATCTACTAACCCGGTTACTGGAATATCTCTCCGGTAATTCATCCCAGGGAAAGCAACACATTGATTGTTAACGGGAGGATATCGTTCATTTTGGGCAACAAACTGCTCCTGCCGATCTCTGTTCTCAACAGTTGGCTGTACAACTTGGGCTGCAGTTAGATTGTTCGCTTGCGGGAAGCCTTCCATAGAATCATACTGATGGTTGGACGCCACAGTAAACCTTGCCTGGGTGTCAGGAACCTGGAAATTGCTTTCAGACATAGCCACCAATTACCTGTAACTGACTATGCTGCTTGATTCTGCTCAAATCTGCTTCAGCCCCTTGGTCGTCTTCAATACTCCACTCTTGCCTCAAACAATTCCCCGAGGATCACCTTCTGGTGAAAACAAAGGCTGGATAAGTGCTCTGACCTGCTAGAGAAATGCTATGCAGTATGATTTATGCAAACAGAAATACAAAAATGCTAACGTGCATGTGTGCATTGGAGATATTTTCCCTCCAATTCCAGTGTCAGTGGTAGCAAGACGAGATAAACCATAGAGACAATATTTGGAAAAACCCTCATATATTGATCAGAAATAACAGTCTTGTCCAGAAGTTACATAACTATGCTCCCTACAGCTGATATGACAGAGAGGATCCCAGCCAACATGCCTGGTGGTGATCTCAACATACAGAATACAAGAGAAAAATCAAATACGGGCACGGTTGCGGAAGTCCTCGACCATCTTCTTTGTCTCTGCATGATCCGGTTGATAAATCAAACCTTCTATCAGTCGATCCCTCTTCCTGACTGTCCCCTGGATGTCTCTGACAAAGTCTTCCCAAGCCTTATCATTGGCACCGCCCCCAGGTTTGGGTCTCTTGGCATCTGCTCTATGCTGGAAATCTTCCAAATTCTTCATGGCATCTGTCAACTTGCGCTCGGCCTCGTATCGGCGGCAGGCTTCTTCTTCAAGCTCTTCAGTCTTCACTTTGACCTGTTCTTCTAACTGAGCAATCTGTGTCTTCAGCCCTTCTTCTCGCTCCTTGCGCTTGGTCATAGTGAGATCCCAGTGCTCTCTGAACTTGGCTAGCTTTGTGTAGGCCCTTTCCAGCTCTTGCTTCTTGGTGGCCAACACACTACTAACGGAGTCTACATCTAACTCTAGACGCTTCTTGGTTTCAGTCAATTCCAACAGCGTAGTCTTCAGATGTTTCAGAGTTTCAGCCTGTTGCTTAGAAATATATCCTGTCTCAATCTTTTCATGCCGAAGCTGGGCATTCTCCTGCTCTAAAGCCTCTTTAGCCTTGGCTAGCTCTTCTTTCTCCGCCATCAGCTGCTTGTAAACCTGAATGTCCACAGTAGTAGGCTCCTCTACCGGAGGAGGATGCAATGGCTGAACCGCTGGATACGGCATAAGGAACTTCACAGCTCGCTCACGAATCCATTCTTCATATGGGCTAGGACCTCGAGTAACCCCTCTGCTACCTGAAAGCTTCCCTCTCTTGTGCAAGTTTTTCCAGGCTTTCTCAAGTTTGGTCAGCATCTCTTTCCCTATTGCCCCGGTGAGATACAGAGATTCCTGTATCTCCTCGGGCTTTGGCGCTCCTTGAGGTATGTACCCAAATTGCTTGATCAATAAGGAAGGGTTATAGTTGACACAACCTTTCCTTCCTATTAACGGAACATTCGGGAATCCTTCGCCTTTGAGTATGACTTCAGCTCCAAATACCTCTTTATTGGTCCATACCACGTCCTCAGCAGTTAATCCCATTAAGCGCTCGGGCCATCCTAGAGAATTGATAGATGTGACAAAAGGGCCTGACTTAGGCATATGACCGGTGAACCACCTGCATAGGAGAGGTACACAGCAAGACACATTCCTTCCTCGTCGCTTTTCATTCTGGTAGTGAGTTGAATGGTGGATATCTCCCAGCAAAGTAGGAACCGGGTTCTTCGCAGCCAAAATATAGAAGGCATCTGAATCAACAAAATCAGGAATGTTCGGGAACAACACGATGCCATACACACATACAGCAAGGATAACGTCAAAAACATCCCAGCTACCCTTCTGGGCATATTCTCGAGCCTTCTCCACTAAGACATCCAACGGAAATCCCCATACGTCTCCTCTTCTGATCATCTTCCCAGACAGCTCAGACTCTTTCAAACATAGGATGGCAGAAAGCTCAGCCAGCTTAGGCTCAGCGTCCGTACGATAAAAAGGCATCTGCTCACGGATCGGTATATCCAGAAGTGCAGAGTACTCCTCCAGGGTAGGAGCCAAAACAAAGTCGGGAAATACAAAACACCTGAGCTCCGCGTCGTAAAACTGTAACAGAGTATAGATGCCGCTAGTCTCGTAGGCAGATGGCTGATAAACATAGGTCAGAATCCTCCCATATCTCTTTCTGAAGTCACCCATTCCTCTCTTCTTAGCAATAGCAATCAACTCTAACAATAGACTGATATTCGGCGACGGAAACTTATAGGGCAATACTTTCTTCAGGTTTTCCATGTCTTGCTAGGAACAAACACCAGAACTGGAAGGGAAAATATGTACCTGCAATACACACACGTTAGTTGAATGCAGATGGTAATGCAATGATGCAATATGATAAATAATGCAATCTGCGAACACAGGGGCTATGCTGTAGCCTGAAGAGGAATATCTCTGTGATCATGAACAGGAAACCAACACGGTCACCAGAATCTCATGCCACTAACTACCATCTGATACTCAAAATATCAATCCCCTGGTAAGAAAACCATCTGAACCTCTGTATCTGACGAGAATACCGTCTGATAATAGCCTCAACCTCAGATAAGAAACCCATCTGACCCAGACAACACACCTGGAGATGAATCGAGAACACCATCTGATAAAAGTACTGAATCATGGTTTCTGAAGGCCAGTTTTCCTGCAATAACCCAGTCCCTCTCACAGGTAGGATAAACCTAATCCACAGACAAAGGTACGGCATCCTATGCGGTTATCAGCGTCACAGACTTTCATGAGTGACGATACGATTCCCAGAAGGAGTGGCATCATCAAGTCATGAAGAGGCCTCACTTAGCTGACTTCCAAATGATCGGTCCCCAGAGTCGACAATCCTCACGTCTGGACTCCCCTCAGATCCTCAGGACCGGAAAGGAGCACCTCTGCAAGAATCTCGTCTGAGCGCAGATTTTCGTAGGGAACTGTGCCTGCTCAGCAGACAGGTTCGTCTACTACTTCTCCGCAACTATATCTAGGTGTGTACTCAAGCCCAGGTCCGGCTTTTCACTCACAGTAACCTCCCTTTGCCCACAGCAATAATCATGATAATATAATGCTGGAAAATAAATGCGGAAAGGTAAAGGTACAGAAAAGTAAAGTGCAGAAGAGTAAAACACGATATGCA
>CAWUDS030000361.1:0-49143 GCA_963859935.3 Lathyrus sativus | reverse complement strand
GAGGTTGCTCGCCAAGACATCGCGTCTTCTGCCTACGTACTTTCATCTGGTATGAAAGATCAGAGCAAACATAGTTTAGGCTAAAAAGGGAACACATGTTTGTTCAACTGTTTTACCCGAGTAGGGTTAACAATCAGTTCTAGCAGTTGGTGTATGCAGCTCATCCATTGTAGACTTAGGCGTTACCGTTTGCGATAGAACCAAGAGTTAACAAAACTCTCTTTATAAAAATGATTTTCCAAGGTTAAAGGTCCCAAAGGACAAAAAGGAGTTTGAATGTTTTTTTTTTGTGTTTTTTAGAGAAGAAGTGTTTTGAGAATTGTTTGTAATTCATATCGCACTAGAGACTATGACTTAGGAGTGAATGCGTCGCATATCACCCAAAGGGTGCTACACTAAACATCCAAGCCATTAAAGGGAAACCCCTTAACAACCCTTTCCCAAGTGCTTAAGGCACGTAACGCACAATAATCATTAACCTTTATTAGGTGTTTTATGATTGTTTTGAGATGAGAAGAGAAAAGACACACTAAAGGGGGACTAAACCAAACCTAAAGTTGTCATGCAATGGTGATCCTAAGATTGAGGTAAAGGGAAACTTCCTAATGTTATCATGCAAAGGATTGAACACCTAATGTCTCTCCTACTCCCATCCTAAACGGAGGGACTAGGAATCCTAGGGGGATCATGGCACAAGGCCAAGTAAACATTAAATAATTCACTCACAAGTGAAATGAAAAAGAAAAGAAAATGATTGGAATAAATGATAATCCATCAAACACATTAACTTATAAATTCAAAATAAAATGATAACTAAAATGAAAAAATAAAAATAATATGATGAAAAATAAATTAACACATCAAAAATATATAAGAGATAATTTTTTTTTGGATTTTAGATATTTGAGACTATAAAATAGAAATAAGAAAAGAAATAAAATAAAATGAAAAGAAAATGAAATAAATAAATAAACAAGTGGCTAAAAAAAAGAAAGGAAGCTGCCATAAAGGTTTGAACCCTTGACCTCAGAGCTGCAGGCTCAAAAATAAACCATCGCAGCCAGCGCGCACGTGTGATGGGAGATGGAAAAGGAAGAACAAATATAAAAAACATGGAAAATAAAAGAAAGAAAAAGCAAAAATGCCCCAACAGGGCTCGAACCGGGGTTTTCATGGTAAGGTAAGGACTTAAGGCAAGGCCTTTAACCACTGGGGTGGCGATACATCCGTGTATTAATGCCACCCTATAAATACATAAGCCTCAAGGTGCGTGAATTCTGGGCAAAAATAAAGCAAGCCAAAGCACAAAATAACCAAAACGTGATCAATCCAATTTTAGTCAAAATAGTATGGATTTTAGAAAATCTTAGGTCTAACTCACGTGAAATTTGATGAGGAATTTGATGGTGCTGTTAGTTTTCTCAAACAATGAACACACAAAGAAATTCGATGGCTCACGCGTAATAGAGCTTGAGATGCATTTTGAGCTCTAATGATCAAAACAGATGCAATTAAGTTCAATGCAAGGTATGCACATGTTCTAAATACATTGTACATGAGGTTTAGACATCAAAATGTCTTGAAAACATAGTGGAGGGGAAAATGACCAATGAAACTGCAACTGTTATTCATGTTTGTCAAGACAAAAATCAAGCAAATCTGGCCAGGTAAGCAAACATCAATAAATGCATATAAACAAGTTTCAAACCAATTGATCTAGTCCACATCTTGGTATATGATTCACAGTCTTAAAACATTTTGTAAACAGCAGCAAGGATACACTATGCAGGAATCTTATCAACATTCAGTTTGGTTATCAACAGCCTAGCATTCCTAAGTTAAATTTAAACAGCAACCATGGGATGAACTTATACATGGATTCTAAAAACAAACTGAAGTTCTGATAGGAACATAGGTTGAGAAACTTCAAAACAAGTCTGGACAGCAAGGTTGTATCAAATCAACATTATTCACCATATCATCAATGTTTGAATTTCAACTTGGCATAAACTCAAACAAACAAGGTTTTTCAAATGTTGAATTGAAGTTTGATAGCGTAAATAGATTAAACAATCTCAAAACAGGCCATGACAATAAAGGTAAATAATGATTACCAGATCATGTTTCAATCAACAAACACAATGCTGTATCAGCAATGCCTTTACAACAGCAATACACACACAAAGTTTCACATCTCAAACAAATTGGTCTTAAACCAACTAAAGACTTGTATGCCTACACATGATTAACAGTTTTTACAACAAGGCATCCACAATCAGTTTTAAACAAAAACAACAGCAGGTTTATGTTCACCAAATCAAAGTTTCAATCAACATACATAGTGAATTCTAACCAACAGTGACGCCTTCACAAAAAACGCACACACAGTTCCCACACCAAACTCAAGTTGGTCTAAATAGACAGCCTAACAAACTTGTTTCACTTGATATGAGTGAGCACCTCTAACTAGAGATTAAACATATAGCAAACCTAACATGAGTAATAACTTTAACACAAAATTTCAATCAATAAAGCCACATTTAGACAGAAACAGCAGCAATTTTGGCATCACAATGCCAACATTAAACAAAGTATACTAATCATGTTCATGACACCAATTGACTCAACATTCACATGACATAAGCACATCAAAACAAAAGCAAGTCCAAGGCAAATATATGTTCAAAACAGTTGGCAAGCAGCAAATATGAACATGCTCATTACAAATGGAATTCATGTAAAACTGGACAAGACCTAACACTATGCTTCAAAATCATACATCAAAGGTTTCAAAAACACACATGTGAAGAGTTCAATTAACAATGGTTGTAAAAACAAGGCAAAGTTAAATTGGTTTAAGTTAAAACTTAATGACAACAATAAAACAACTTCTTCATAAGAAACCAAACAAAACAAACAACAACCATAATGACAAGTCTTAAAGGTTTTTTGATGTGGAACAAAGATTAAGGAGGCTTTGGTTGAAGACAGAAATGGCATTATCTCTTAATTCAAGTTGCAACAGGCTAAGATTTCAACACATACAAAAACACCAAGCAAAACTCAAACATATAAAGATTTCAACATATATAAGACATATAAAGGGTTCAAAACAAATGACAGATACCAAACATAATCATGTTCACAACAAAACCAAACAGACCTATGCACTTTGTTCAAAACAGCTCAACAACTCAGTTGTAAAAACAAACATGATAGTGTTGTAACAAAAGCAAACTTTACACATGAACATCAAATCCAAACCTTAAGTGAAAGTTAAACTAACTTTAAGACAACTTTTGACAACATGATTGACAAACTGATTCCTCATGGCAATGCATAAACACATTCATCCAACACCAATCAAGACATGATGCATAACGGAGAAAAAGTTAGAAGACACTTACCTCTTGTAGACCTCCAAGCAATCTATTTAGTAGGGAAGACTTTGAAGAGTTGTTCTAGCTGATATCAAACGATGCCTTGATGAACCAACAACTTTCTTGCACTTGAGGAAAATGAAGGAAACCTTGTAACAGATCCAAGAACAAGTGATGCAGAGGTTCTTGGATATTTTTGATAGCTAGTACACCTCAAACCAAAGGTATTTGGAATGTTGAGATGGTTGAAACAAGCTTGAGCAAAGAGTTATCTAGTTTTGTGTGAAAAGTCAAAGTTTCCTAGATTGAAAGTTGACTTTTGGATATATGAAGTTTTGGGCTGGTTTGAAGGTTTGAACACCTTCAAAAGGTCATTTGTAGGTTGTGCAGATGGTTTTTGAGGTGGTTGAATGGTTGAAAATGAGGCTGGTACCCAATTTGCACAAGACAATTTTTTTGTGTTTTTAAGGGTTTGAGATAGTTCACAACACAAGAGTTTTTCTGGTTTTTCTTTATGCAGAAGTGGCTGCTCCCTTTAAAACAATGAATATTAAGAAACAGGGTTCAAGTGAAGATCCAAAGGATCTTCTTCCCTTCTGATCCTGCTGCACCACTTTTCTTTTCTTTCCCAAACTTTCCAAAATAAACCCTATCAATCAAATCTCCAGTTATCCTCACTGCAGGTATTGGGGAATGGATTTGCTTTACCATGTGACAGTGAAAAGTAACAAGGTGTGAGAGAGAAAAAGCCTATGACATGAGTTGCAAGAGCTGGTGTATCACAAATTGCCACTTTCATGTTATATCACAAACACCTTTTGTTGTGTCAATGAAAAGAGGAGCTTATTTGGGAAAATTTTGGGACAACTACTGTTGATTGTTATCACAGGCCCTAGGTCTTAATCTCTTAATCCACAAGTCACTTTACATTGGCTACTCATGAGATTAAATCAGGATAAGCATGTTCATGTTTAAATCAAATTTCCAAAATGCATCTCAAAGCTTCCTCTTGCATCTGCATTCGGGTTTTAATTCACACACACAATTTGAGAAAACTAATAATGCCATCTGATTCCTTGTTGAAAATCACACAAAATAGACTTTGAGTTTGCTAAAATTGATATTGTTTTGCCCAAGTTTGAAGCTTCACGTATGTTGCTCTTGCCTTGCTTGGTTTGTTTGAGGTGGCCCAGAATTTTCACACATTGAAGTATATATTACACTAGGGTGGTTTAAAACACTGGAAGTATTACCACCCCAGTGGTCATGGCCTGCGCGCTCTTGTATTAGCCTTGCCCAACGTCTTGAGTTCGATCCGTGTGGATAAGCTCTTTTTGCTGTTTGCATTTTATTTCATTCCTTGATACTTAACCTTCTTTCTCCATAAGTTTTCATATGCGCACGCTAGCTGAGTTGGTGAAGTTTTAGACTTGTGACCCCATGGTTGTGGGTTCAACACTTACCATGTTCATTTCTAACTTTTTATCAATTAGATTTTTATGCTTTATTCACAAACTTTAAAACTTACCATATGAATTGGTTAATGATGCATAGATGATAAAATGCAACGAAACAAAAGCCAAAGATTAAGAAAAGGGGTTGGTCAAATTTTGGGGTACAACAGTTGCCCCTATTCAAACGACTTGGACCTGAATGAGTGAAAAGCGAACGACTTTCAAGCAATCAAGGTAAAAGAAGGTTGAATACCAAAGAACCTGGAAATTTGCCAACCGCAGAAAATAAAACTACAAACAAGAATCTCCGGAGATAACTGCTCTGATTACAAACATGCCCCGCTGGGGGAAAGAGAAACTTAACGATTAACTCTGCTTGGGGAAAACTATAAAAAGGGGAATATTTCAAATTTTCAGAATCTGGATATTCAACGAACAAAATGAATCAATGAAATTTGTCGTAGCCTAGATACTCAACGAGATGAGGAGCACATCATCAAATGAAAACTGGCCGGAGTACGAACACTCAACAAAGCAAACCAACCGGAGGCTAAACACTCAATGAAGCAAACCAACGGAGCCTAAACACTCAACGAAGCAAACCAACCGGAGTCTAAACACTCAACGAAGCAAACCAACGGAGCCTAAACACTCAACGAAGCAAACTAACTGGAGCCTAAACACTCAACGAAGCAAACCAACCGGAGCCTAAACACTCAACGAAGCAAACCAACGGAGCCTAAACACTCAACGAAGCAAACCAACCGGAGTCTAAACACTCAACAAAACCAACCAACCGGAGTCTAAACACTCAACGAAGCAAACCAACTGGAGCCTAAACACTCAACGAAGCCAACCAACCGGAGCCTAAACACTCAACGAAGCAAACCAACCGGAGCCTAAACACTCAACAAAACAAACCAACCGGAGCCTAAACACTCAACGAAGCAAACCAACCGGAGCCTAAACACTCAACGAAACCAACCAATCGGAAAACGGAGTATCTGATAGACAAAGGGAATACGTCACAAACTGAGCCTTCACCAGAATTTGGATATTCAACGGAGCAAGAGATACAAAACTTATCAGGAGTAATATAACTAAACAGAGTCGGGCACTTCATGGGTAAAGCAAAACGTCACAAATAGAAAATGTCGGAACCTAGATGTTCAACGGAGGAGCCGGAGTCTGAATGCTCGATGTAAAAGCCGAAGCCTGAAGATCACCTCTAGGGGATAACCACCACATAATCAGAAAGGTAACAACCTGGTTTATGTTTCAGAATTCAAATGTTTGAAAATGGCGTAATGCTCCATACGAAATAGAAATGCTACGCTTTTGGGTAGATGCTATGCACGCATGCAGATGCAACGGAACTGAACCAACAAAATAAATGCTGGAAACAAAAGATCCTTCCTGCTGGGAAAAGAAAACTACTCTGCCGGAGATGAACTTCACATGCTAATAACAATTGGACTTAAACTGGGGAGATAGGCCCTGGGCGGCTTCCGGAGAACCTACAATTCTGCGGGGAAATCAACTCGACTGGAGACCTCAGTCTGTCATCTTGATTTGCTGGGGAGTAAGCAAGTACCTGTACTCCGTGGGGATTAGAAACGTGTATCGACCAACTGCTGGGAATAACCATATATCTACGCGCACACCACCATGCTGGGATGAAGAAACCACTTTTAATTGCTGGGGAACAAACTCTGGCTGGGGAAAACAACTTCATCCCTACCCTCTTAGAGAGATGTCCCAAGGGTAACAAACCTGTAAAAACAACAGACAAGATACTACACAACAAAGGCTATCTTGGTCATCATCTGTGACGTTGTTCAATAAAGTCAAAGTTTTAACAGTTATTGGCCAAGGCCTGCAAGTTTATGTATGTGCAAATTCATCAAAAAACATCAGGTGTGTTTTTCACAAACAAGAGTAAAAGCTAAAACCAAGCACACAAAGATTTTCTGAATAGCATGTTTTATTGATAAATGGCCTGAAAATAGGCAAATTTACAAAGGATGCAACTCCTGAAATGAGAAAGTTGCACCAAAGACAAATAAGAAATGCACAAAGATATACAAAATGTCGGCAATGTGGTACAAACAACCACCACGAGACGACTCATCTATGACTCGCATGACTTCGATGCTTTTCTGATGCTTCGTCTTCGGAAGAGATTGACTTGAATGGTTTCCCGCGGGTCTTCCCATAATCCACTATGTTCTGAAGACCCATACGCAGATCGCAGTTGTTTGCTTTTCAAATCCCTAACTTTTTCCTGAATCGCCCTCGCGGGTTTTCGATTCACCGGGATACCCATTTTTGCCAAAGTTGCCTTTTCAGGTTTTCAACTTTGCGGGTTTATATTTTTTCTTTTTATCCCTAAATTTTGCTCGAACCTATCCTTTTATGGTTCGTCGGGATGCCCCATTTTTGCCTGGACTTTCTTTTTCTTTCCAGCGGGCCTCTTTAAGCAAAGTATTTTTTGACTGCGTCTGCATTCACAGGGGACATGAAATCCTTACCGTCCATATTCGAAAGTAGTAAGGCTCCTCCAGAGAAAACTTTCCTTACAACATACGGACCTTCGTAATTGGGAGTCCATTTGCCCCTGTGATCGTTCTGTAGTGGGAGAATTCGCTTCAACACTAAATCACCTGCCTGAAAGCTTCGAGGACGTATCTTCTTATCGAAGGCTTTCTTCATTCTGCTTTGGTATAGACGACCGTATGCGATGGACGCCAACCTTTTCTCATCCATCAAGCTGAGCTGATTCAACCTGTTCTTCACCCATTCTGCTTCATCTAGTTTGACGTCAGTCAGAACTCTCAAGGAAGGTATCTCGACTTCTAGCGGTAGGACAACTTCCATACCATATACCAACGAGAAGGGAGTTGCCCCAGTTGAAGTACGCAGCGAGGTGCGATATCCATGTAAAGCAAAGGGTAACATCTCGTGCCAATCTTTATAAGTTACAACCATCTTCTGCACTATCTTCTTGATATTTTTGTTGGGTGCCTCGACCGTGCCATTCATCTTCGGATGATAGGGAGACGAATTGTAATGCTTAATCTTGAAGTTCTGGCATAGCTCTTTCATCATCTTGTTATTTAGGTTAGATCCATTATCAGTAATGATCCTTTCAGGTATTCCATATCGGCATATGATGTCCCTTTTGATGAACCGGGTCACAACTTGCTTGGTGACATTGGCATAAGAAGCTGCTTCGACCCATTTGGTAAAATAGTCTATGGCTACTAAAATGAAACGATGTCCATTGGATGCAGTTGGTTCGATCTTTCCAATCATATCAATGCCCCACATGGAAAAGGGCCATGGTGATGACATGACATTCAAAGGACACGGCGACACATGAACCTTGTCGGCATAGATCTGACATTTATGACATTTCTTCGCGAATTTGAAACAATCCGACTCCATCGTAAGCCAATAATACCCAGCTCACAACAACTTTCGAGACATGGCATGTCCGCCGGCATGCATACCGAAAGTACCCTCGTGAACTTCTTCTATAAGCAGATTTGCTTCTCTTTCATCCACGCATCTCAACAGCACCAAATCATGGTTTCTTCTATAAAGCACACCATCCTGATTCAGATAAAAATTCCAGACAATCTCCTTAGAGTCTTCTTATCTCGACTGGATGCCCCAGTCGGATACTCCTAGTTCTTAAGGAAATTCTGGATGTCAAAATACCACGGCTTGCCATCGGAGGCCTCCTCAATGGTGAATATGAAAGCGGGTCTATCAAGGCGGGAGATAACTATTCTGGGAGCTTCATTCCAAAAATTAACCTTGTATATCGAAGACAATGTTGCCAGAGCGTCTGCCATCTGATTCTCCGCTCGCGGCACATGGTAGAACTCTACCCTGTCAAAGAAGGGTAACAATCTCCTTGCATAATTCATGTAAGGAATCAAATTAGGTTGACGAGTTTCCCATTCTCCCTTGATTTGATTCACAACTAGCGCGAAATCGCCATATACATCGAGATTCTTGATCCTCAAATCAATAGCTTCTTCGAGACCCATGATACACGCTTCATACTCAGCCTCATTGTTGGTGATCGGGAATGTCAATCTGGCAGTGAATGGGATGTGAGACCCATGGGGTGTTGTAATGATTGCGCCAATTCCACTTCCGTACGAGATAACGACACCGTCAAATATCAACTGCCATTGGGAACCAAGTTAAGGCCTTCATCTGGTAGTGGTTCGTCACAATCCTTCATCTGGAGGAACATAATGTCTTCGTGAGGAAATTCAAACTTCATTGGCTGATAGTCTTTGATAGGCTGTTCGGTGAGGTACTCTGACAGAACACTTCCTTTGATGGCCTTCTGAGAAACATACTGAATGTCGTATTCTGTCAGTACCATTTTCCATCTGGCAATTCTTCCTGAAAGCGCTTGCTTTTCGAAAACATATTTGATCGGATCCATCTTCGAAATCAGCATGGTTGTATGGTTAAGCATATACTGTCTTAAACGTTTGGCAGCCCAAGCAAGTGCGCAACATGTTTTCTCAAGCATTGAGTAACGGGACTCACAATCTGTGAACTTTTTACTCAGATAGTAAATTGCATGCTCTTTTCTTCCAGTCTCGTCATGTTGACCGAGGACACAACCCATACTGTTCTCAAGAACCGTTAAGTATATAATCAATGGTCTTCCAGCTACTGGAGGTATCAATATCGGAGGTTCCTGCAAATACTATTTTATTTTCTCAAATGCTTTCTGACAATTCTCATTCCAAACGACCGCCTAATCTTTCTTTAATAACTTAAATAATGGCTCACAAGTGGCTGTGAGGTGAGATATGAACCGAGCAATGTAGTTCAATCTACCTAAGAAACCACGAACTTGTTTCTCGGTCTTTGGTGCTGGCATTTCTTGAATTGCCTTGATCTTTGTAGGATCAACCTCAATACCTTTCTCACTGACAATAAACCCCAACAACTTTCCTGACCGTACGCCGAAAGTACACTTGTTTGGATTCAGCCTAAGTTTGAACTTCCTTAATCTCTCAAACAGATTTAGAAGATTCACCAGATGCCCCTCCTCCGTTTGGGACTTTGCAATCATATCATCGACATAAACCTCAATCTCATGATGAATCATGTCGTGAAAAAGAGTTATCATAGCCCGCTGATAAGTTTCCCCTGCGTTCTTCATGTCCTCCGGTGCCATTTTAATCTGATTGTATCCGGAAAAGCCGTCCATGAAGGAAAACACTGAGTATTGTGCGGTGTTATCAACAAGCACGTCAATATGGGGGAGCGGGAAATCATCTTTTGGGCTCGCTCTATTCAGGTCCCTATAGTCAACACACATCCTGACTTTGCCGTCCTTCTTAGGCACAGACACGATGTTGGCGACCCACGGAGGGTAGTTTGTCACGACAATAAATCTGGCGTCCAATTGCTTTTGGACTTCTCCCTTGATCTTCACTGCCATATCAGGTCTGGCTCTTCTCAGTTTTTGTTTAACGGGAGGACACTCTTCTCGAAGAGGCAGGCGATGAACTACAATATCCGTTTCGAGTCCAGGCATATCTTTATATGACCAAGCAAAAACATCCTTATACTCTTGGAGCAACTCAACCAGTCTTTGCTTGACGTTATCTTGTAGCGCGGCTCCTATTGTAACTTCCTTCTTACCCTCTTCGGTTCCTAGGTTGATGAATTCAACTTCCTCCTGATGAGGCAGGATGACCTTCTTCTCTTGTCTCAACAATCTAGCAAGCTCTTCGGGTAGGTCTTCGTCTTCATCGATCTCTTCTTCTGCTTGAAACATCGGATTGTCAAAGTCACACCGAGTCATAGACGAGTCTGAGTCGGTGGTATCTGAAATGTGTAACCTGCAATGATGATGATTTTATGCTTAAATGATATGCAAACAAAACAAACACAAACCACATTGCCATTTTAATGTTAGAAAACAAAAAGAAGAAAAACAAGGATCACAAAATTCGAATGAGAAAAACGCCTTTTGATTAATGATAAAAAGATTGTTCAAACATAAACAAGCATGCCCTGAACAAAATACCGCTATGCTCCGGGCAGAACATAGGGTTACACAATAACTGAGAAAACAAAGTATTAGTGTTCACGTGTCACTTGGACAAATTCCTCAATGGACCAATTGCATAGCTTCTGTCCGGGAGTGCTCGGCTGGATCCAAGCGTCCATGTCACAATCACTGTCTCTGGCTTCATCATCAGAAACAACATTGATTTGCTCAAAAATGACACCCCCGCTGGTGAACTTGACGGGCCCCTTATAGCGTGGCGCGCTCTGCGAAGATGATGGGTGGTACCCCAACCCGAACTTGTCCTGCTTCTTAGGTATGTCTAGCACCTTTCCTCATCCTTGCGATGCCCCAGCCTGTACTTCCTCTTGAGCCTCCTTGAAAGATGACATAGCCACTTTTGGTTCTTTGTTCACAACTGGAGATTTTTCCTTCACTTGCACAGTTTCGAAAGCCTGACACAAAGTCTCATGAATTTTTCCGTCTACTTCGACGTATTTGAAAGATGACAGATGGCTAATCATGATATCTTCTTCCCCACATACCATCACAACACTTCCTCCGACCATATATTTCAGATTTTGATGCAGAGTGGACGTAACAGCTTCAGCAAAATGTATCCATGGACGACCCAGCAGACAGCTGTAAGCAGACTGAATGTCCATGATGTAAAATACCGCATCAAATACCTCCGGGCCCACTTGGATAGGCAGAGTTATTTCCCCAAAAACAGATCTTCGGGTTCCATCAAAGGCTCGTACAACCAAATCACTAGGTGTACAATAAAGACCCTGATGATCTATCTTCATTAATGCTTTCTTTGGAAGTACATTCAAGGATGACCCTGTATCAACAAAGACGTGTGACATCACTGTTCCCCGACATTCAATTGAAATATGCAGTGCCAAATTGTGGTTTCTGCCCTTCGGTGTCAAGTCCAAATCCGTAAACCCCAGACCTTTTCCTGCATTTACATGCGCCACAACTCCTTCGAGTTGGTTAACTAATATTTCTTGTGGTACGTAAGCAATGCTTAAAACTTTCAAAAATGCATTTCGATGCGCTTCTGAATACAACAACAATGATAGTATAGAAATCTTGGAAGGAGTTTGTTGCAGATGGTCGACTATCTTGTAGTCACTTTTTCTAATCAACTTCATGAACTCTTCCATATCCTTTGCTAGAGATTCCTTCTCGCCCACCCGAGGAATTTCTTCTACCATTGTCTTGCCTTTCCCTTTATCAGTTTTCTCAGCCACCACTTCGGGCAATGAAAAGATTCTACCGCTTCTGGTAATTCCTCCAGCTCCGACCAGATTATCCATCGAATCGACAGGTAAACTCTTCAATTCTACCTTCTGCCCGTTACAAAACACCTCGGCTCCGTAATTCTACGGGATAGCCTTAGTACTTTCGTATGGCACAGGTCCTACTTTAGTGATGATGATTGTAGGTGGCCTTGGAGACGTTGAAATAGTAATAGTTTTATACAGGACTGAAATCGTCGTGATTTCATCCTGCTCCTCCTCTACTACTTCCACGGGTTTCCTTTCAGTGGTCCGATCAAATTGTAACATTCCGTCATCCATCATGCTTTGAATATACTTTTTCAGATCATCACATCCCTCATGATGGCACAAACAGTTGACACAGCCTTCACTACAGCCTGGGAATACTCCCCCCTTCAGCAGCTTCTCCTTCACAAAACTCAATGGCGTTTTCAGCCCGTTCATGTTGGCTATCAGATCTAACCCTTCCTCTACCAGAACAGCACCAACCCTAGCTGGCCCGTGATTCGGAATAGGGTTTTGCACAACATTCGGTGCATCGTGTGAAAAATCTATTGCTTTGCTATCAATCAGATCTTGCAACTTATGTTTGAAAGCCTTGCAGTTGTCAATAGTATGGCCGGGTGCCCCGGAGTGGAACTCGCATCGTGCATTCACATCAAAGTCGGGCGGTGGTGGGCCTGTCAGAGGAGCCATAGTCCTCTTTTGGATCAACTGTAATTGCAACGAAGTTCGTAGCACTTGGGAATATGGCATCGGTGGCGGATCAAATACTCTTTATGCTGGCCGAACCGGATATCTTCGATAACCCTGCTGATTTTGTTGGGGTGGCTACTGTTGTTGTTGTTGTTGTTGTGGTTGTTGTGGTACAGGGATCGTAACGCTAGCGACCTGTTGTTGACGATATTGATTATGAGGTTGACTTCTCCATCTTCCTTGAAAACTAGATACTGAGTTGGTTTCTCCCTCGCGCCTTTTGTTGCCAAAGACTTTCTTTCCTCCTCCTTCAGCTGAGGATCCTTCGCCTGCTTGAATCTTCCCAATTTTGATGCCATTCTCTATGCATTCCTCTGTGATTATCATGTCGGAATAGCTGCCAGACGTACGGTTGATAAGCTTCTCATAATACATGCCAGATAAAGTAGCCACGAACATGTCGATCAGCTCACACTCTACCATCGGAGGTTGGACTCTTGCGGCCAATTCGCGCCACCTTTGGGCGTACTCTTTGAAGCATTCATTATTCCTCTGGGTAAGATTTACAATTGAACCCTGTTTGGAGCAAGGTCACTATTGTATTGATAATGTTTCATGAACGCCTCAGCCAAATCCTTCCAGCTACGGACATTGGTAGGCTCCAACCCCATGTACCACTCAAGGGAAGGACCAGACAAACTGTCTTGAAAAAAGTGCATTAACAACTTTTCATCATCTGAGTAGGCAGACATTTTCTTGTAATACGAGCGCAAGTGAACTCTAGGACATGTAGTACCCTTGTACTTATCAAAGTCAGGGACATTGAATTTCTGTGGTACTCTTAGGTCAGGAATAAGTCCAAGGTTGGCCATATCAAGGCCCATAGAGTTCTGACTTTCAAAGCTCTTTATCCTGTCTTCTAACCATTTGAATCTTCTATTAGTTTCAGAAGGCATTTCACCACCAAAATCTCTCACCGAGAAGATCTCATCCTGTCTGTCCTCAATCATCTGCTGATTCAGGTTGCCATGAATAGCACCGTTAGCTTCAAGCCCATACACATTGCCCTGACCAGTAATTCCAGCGTTACCAACTCCAATGTTACCAAATCTAGTGTTACCATTGCCTCCGCCAACATTACCATTGGTTTCAACATTTCCACTACCGTTCCCAGTTGCGTTCCCATTTCCAGCACCATTGCCATTTCCAAACCCGCCAGTATTGGGGATAGCGTTATTAGCATGCTGAGTCTCAACATGAGGTGGGTTGGTAGCAGTCCCTCCATGTAATACGCCGTCATTATCAACCCGTGCAATCAAAGGCTGCACCAAGGTCCTGAGTTGGTCTTGTCCACTAGCTACAGTCTGCATTACCTCCATAAACTGAGCCATTATATCTCTCATTTCCTACATCTGCTTCTGCATTTGTTCCATGATCTTCTTCTGACTTCCTCTAGTCGCGTACCGGTGATTTGTTTTATCAGCAATCCTGAAACACACTAAATGAAGACAGGAGATAAGAAAACAGTTCAGATGCACCTGCAATGCAAAAAAAATGCTAAATGCAGACATGTATATATGCAACAGGAAGATTTCCCCCTCGATTCTAGTTTCCAGAAGAAGAAACGACCATGGAAAACCCCATAGAATAATAACTCCTCATATAATAACAGGCCAACAAACAATGTGCATACATCAACTGAGTACAAAATAGAGATGACCTCAATCAACAAGCCTGGTGATGGTCAATACATAAGCAAAACAACAAGATACAAAGAAAGACAGTCAAGCCTGAGTGCCGAGACTGGAAATCCTCTAGCAGCTTCCGCGTCTCGGGATGATCTGGTCTAGAGAGTAGACCCTGTATGAGTAGCTCTCGCCAGCTAATGGTACGTTGTAGGCTATCAACATGGTCTTCCCAGGCTCCTTCCCCAAAGCACGCCTCAAGTCTGCACCTCTTGGTGTCCGCTCTCAACCTACAATCCTCCAGGTTTGCAATAGCTTTGCTCAATCTGTGCTTACTATTACATCTGAGTGATTCTTCCACCGAAATCTTCTCGTCCTTTGCTTTGAGCTGCATCTTCAACTTGGCGATCTGCTGCTTCAGCTTGTCCTCACGCTCTTTGTTGTTAGTGAGCGTGGCATTCCATACTAAGTCAAACTTAGAGATCTCCAAGTAAGCCTTGTCCAGATCCTTCTTCTTGGTAGCAAGCACACTACTGACAGCGTTCAAATCCTGGCCTGAGCGTTCTCTGGCGCTAGTCTCCTTCGTCAAGTTCGTACCTAGCTTGTTGACAAGTTCAGTCTGTCTCTTGAAGGCATGAACAACATTAATCTTCTCACTTCGGATTAGGATAATTTCTTTCTCTAATTCTTCATTGGCTATCTTCAACTCTTCTTTCTCACGCAACAGTTGGTTGTACTTCTGAATATCCACGATAGTGGGTTCTTCAGTCATGATTGGGTACAAAGGCGCGACTGAGGGAAATGGCATCAAAGACTTAGCAACTCTATATTTGATCCAAACCATGTAAGGTTCATAAGCTCGATTGTTGCTCTTTCCTAACAACGTCTTACCTCGCCTGTGAATGTTATTCCATGCATACTCCATTCTAACCAAAGTATTGACTTCCAACAAGCCTGTGAAATACAAAGATTCCTGTATCTCTTCTTCCTTAGGAGGACTCTTCAAAGCATATCTAAATTGTTTAATCAACAAAGAGGGATTATAGTTAATACAACCCTTGCTTCCGACCAACGAGACATTCGAAAAACCACTACAACTATATATGATTTCAGCGCCAAGTATATCCCGATCAAACCATACAATATTTTCCGTTGATAAACCCATTAGCCTAGCAGACCATTCTGAGGTGCCAGCAGTAGCAACAAACGGACCTGTTTTCAGAAGGTGACTGAAGAACCACCTATACAGCATGGGTACACAACAAGACACATTTTTACCCCTCCGCTTCTCATTCTTGTAATGGATAGAATGGTAAACATCCCCTAACAAGGCAGGCACTGGATTCCTTGAAGCAAGGATATATAAGGCATTTGTATCCACAAAGTCTGGCAAGTTGGGAAACAAAATGATACCATATATGTATAGAGCGAGAATGGTATTGAATACAATCCAACAATCGTCCTTTGCGAACTGTAAAGCATTGTCAACCAGAAAAGGTAGAGGAAACCCATACACTCTATTTAGCTTGGTCAATTTTCCTGAGAACTATGAGGCATCAAGATGAAGAATTGCAGCAAGCCTAGCTAGATCAGGCTCAACATCAACATGGTAAAAAGGCATCTGATCCAATACTGGAACTCCTAGTAACGCAACATACTCTTCCAAGGTCGGCGCCAAGATATAGTCAGGAAAAACAAAACATCTCAACTCAGGGTCATAAAAATGTAGCAGAGCATATAAGCCATTCAACTCGAACACTGAAGGTTTGCACACCAAACTGAGCAGCTTCCCATAAGATCCCTTGAACTCTCCTTTCACCTTCTGATCTGCTAAAGCAACCAAACTCAACAAGGAACTGATGTTAGGAGAAGGGAGCTTGTAGGCAACTGTCTTCTTTAAAGATTCCATGTCAGAAAAGGAACAAGATCACTAGAATCGGGGAGGAAATATGCACCTGCAACACAGATACATGTTAATGAAATGCAAATGAAAATGCAAAATGCACATGCAAACAGGAGATCAAAATTGTTGTGCTGTAGTTTGAGAAGACCGGCGCTTCGCTTTAGTCATAACCAAACACTGATATTAGGCCCCCTTGATATCAAGAATCCAATACTGTAAAGAACCGGGTAATCTGAAGGCTAGAGTTTCCTGCACAACCCCATCCCTCTCACAAGTAAGGACCTATCCACTGACAAGGTTTGACGTCCTATGCGTTCATCAGCGTCACAGACTTTCAAGAAATGATGATACGTTCACCATTTCTGGTTTGGCACCATCACTTCCCGAAGAGGCCTCACTTAGCTGAATCCCAAATGATCGGTTCCCAGAGTCGACAATCCTCAGATCCAAAATTCCTTCAAGCCCAAAGGGCCAGAAAGAAAATCGTTAAAGAGAATCTCGTCTGAGCGCGAATTTCATGGCTAGTTGGTGCATGCAAAGCATACAGGCTCACCACTAATCTCCACTTCTAATGCTAAGTCTATGCTCAAGCCTGGGTCTGGTCTATCTCTCAATGGAACAATTCCTCCCACAACACAACAATAATGAATCATGCGGAAAGTAAAATGCGGAAAGCAAATAAAGATAAAGCACATATGCACACACCCAAAAAACAAACAAGCATTAGGATTGAATCGCATAGGGGATATTTCTGTCCCCAGCAGAGTCGCCAGCTGTCGCTACTGCGAAAATCAAGGTTGGCAATGATAGAAGAGTCGCCACCATGCATTATTTATCCCAAGAGAGGGAAAGGAAACACTCAGAGAAAACCTAACGAAAAGAGGGATAAGATCGGTCATCGCAACCAAATCTCGGGTTCGGGAGTCGGTTACGCAAGGGGAAGGTGTTAGCACCCCTCACGTCCGTCGTACTCGACGGAATCCACGCTTGTTGTCTATATAAAAGGGTGATTGAAACTATCTAGTTAAAGGCTCAAGGACAAAAGAAAAAGAAGTGACTCGGCAAAGCAATGACGCTTTGTGCCTACGTATCTCATCTGAAGTGAGAAGTCAGAGTCAACATAGTTCGGCTAACTACGGGTGAAAGGGGGGGGGGGGAAGGTTGCTCGCCAAGACATCGTGTCTTGTGCCTACGTACTTTCATCTGGTATGAAAGATCAGAGCAAACATAGTTCAGGCTAAGAAGGGAACACAGGTTTGTTCAACTGTTTTAACCGAGTAGGGTTAACAATTAGTTTTAGCAGTTGGTGTATGCAGCTCATCCATTGGAGACTTAGGCGTTACCGTTTGCGATAGAACCAAGAGTTAACAAAACTCTCTTTATAAAAATGATTTTCCAAGGTTAAAGGTCCCAAAGGATAAAAAGGAGTTTGAATGTTTGTTTTTTGTTGTTGTGTTTTTTAGAGAAGAAGTGTTTTGAGAATTGTTTGTAATTCATATCGCACTAGAGACTATGACTTAGGAGTGAAGCGTCGCATATCAACCAAAGGGTGATACACTATACATCCAAGCCATTGAAGGGAAACCCCTTAACAACCCTTTCCCAAGTGCTTAAGGCTCGTAACGCACAATATACATTAACCTTTATTAGGTGTTTTGTGATTTTTTTGAGATGAGAAGAGAAAAGACACACTAAAGGGGGACTAAACCAAACCTAAAGTTGTCATGCAATGGTGATCCTAAGATTGAGGTAAAGGGAAACTTCCTAATGTTATCATGCAAAGGATTGAACACCTAATGTCTCTCCTACTCCCATCCTAAACGGAGGGACTAGGAATCCTAGGGGGATCATGGCACAAGGCCAAGTAAACATTAAATAATTCACTCACAAGTGAAATGAAAAAGAAAAGAAAATGATTGGAATAAATGATAATCCATCAAACACATTAACTTATAAATTCAAAATAAAATGATAACTAAAATGAAAAAATAAAAATAATATGATGAAAAATAAATTAACACCAAAAATATATAAGAGATGATTTTTTTGGATTTTAGATATTTGAGACTATAAAATAGAAATAAGAAAAGAAATAAAATAAAATGAAAAGAAAATGAAATAAATAAATAAACAAGTGGCTAAAAAAAGAAAGGAAGCTGCCATAAGGGTTTGAACCCTTGACCTCAAAGCTGCAGGCTCAAAACTAAACCATCCCAGCCAGCGCGCACGTGTGATGTGAGATGGAAAAGGAAGAATATATATATAAAAAACATGGAAAGTAAAAGAAAGAAAAAGCAAAAACGCCCCAACAGGGCTCGAACCGGGGTTTTCATGGTAAGGCAAGGACTTAAGGCAAGGCGTTTAACCACTAGGGTGGCGATACATCCGTGTATTAATGCCACCCCATAAATACATAAGCCTCAAGGTGCGTGAATTCTGGGCAAAAACAAAGCAAGCCAAAGTACAAAATAACCAAAACGTGATCAACCCAATTTCAGTCAAAACAGTATGGATTTTAGCAAATCTTAGGTCTAACTCACGTGAAATTTGATGAGGAATTTGATGGTGCTGTTAGTTTTCTCAAACAATGAACACACAAAGAAATTCTATGGCTCATGTATAATGGGGCTTGAGATGCATTTTGAGCTCTAATGATCAAAATAGATACAATTAAGTTCAATGCAAGGTATGCACATGTTCTAAATACATTGTACATGAGGTTTAGACATCAAAATGTCTTGAAAACATAGTGGAGGGAAAAATGACCAATGAAACTGCAACTGCTATTCATGTTTGTCAAGACAAAAATCAAGCAAATCTGGCCAGGTAAGCAAGCATCAATAAATGCATACAAACAAGTTTCAACCAACTGATCTAGTCCACATCTTGGTATATGATTCACAGTCTTAAAACATTTTGTAAACAGCAGCAAGGATACACTACGCAGGAATCTTATCAACATTCAGTTTGGTTATCAACAACCTAGCATTCCTAAGTTAAATTCAAACAGCAACCATGACATGATCTTATACATGGATTCTAAAAACAAACTGAAGTTCTGATAGGAACATAGGTTGAGAAACTTCAAAACAAGTCCGAACAACAAGGTTGTATCAAATCAACATTATTCACCATATCATCAATGTTTGAATTTCAACTTGGCATAAACTCAAACAAACAAGGTTTTTCAAATGTTCAATTGAAGTTTGATAGCATAAAGAGATTAAACAATCTCAAAACAGGCCATGACAGCAAAGGTAAATAATGATTACGAGATCATGTTTCAATCAACAAACACTATGATGTATCAGCAATGCCTTTACAACAACAATACACACACAGAGTTTCACATTTCAAACAAATTGGTCTTAAACCAACTAAAGACTTGTATGCCTACACATGATTAACAGTTTTTACAACAAGGCATCCACAATCAGTTTTAAACAAAAACAACAGCAGGTTTATGTTCACCAAATCAAAGTTTCAATCAGCATACATAGTGAATTCTAACCAACAGTGATGCCTTCACAAAAAACACACACACATAGTTCCCACACCAAACTCAAGTTGGTCTAAACATACAGCCTAATAAACTTGTTTGACTTGATATGAGTTAGCACCTCTAACTAGAGATCAAACATATAACAAACCTAACATGAGTAATAGCTTTACCACAAAATTTCAATCAATAAAGCCACATTTAGACAGAAGCATCAACAATTTTGGCATCACAATGCCAACATTAAACAAAGCATACTAATCATGTTCATGACATCAATTGACTCAACATTCACATGACATAAGCACATCAAAACAAAAGCAAGTCCAGGGCAAATATATGTTCAAAACAGTTGGCAAGCAACAAATATGAACATGCTCATTACAAATGGAATTCATGTAAAACTGGACAAGACCTAACACTATGCTTCAAAATCATACATCAAGGGTTTCAAAAACACACATATGAAGAGTTCAATTAACAATGGTTGTAAAAACAAGGCAAAGTTAAATTAGTTTAAGTTAAAACTTAATGACAACAATAAAACAACTTCTTCATAAGAAACCAAATTCTAGCAGCAGCTTGATGTGAACTAACATGACAATGCATCAAAATTGTCTAACAACTAGTCTAACCTACTTCATGTGATAGTTACTAATGCAAATAGGTTTTGATACTAATTGAACATCCATGGTAAAGGTTTTGACAACAACAGTTTAGTTCTTACAATGCCAAGAACAACTGAGATTCATTTCAGCAAGCAAACCAAAACTAATTTTCAGCACAAAAACAGTCCTTACATTTTAGCATGATAAACTCAAGCATCAATTCAAAATAGGTCTCAAATGGCAAACATACTCATGACAACAGACCAAAACAAATGAGATCCAAAGGTAACTACTAAGCAAAATTGACATGAATACCAGACTTGACAGTAGGATGCAAAAATCAATAACAGTCCCAAGTTTTGTTCACAAATGAAAGTTCACAAACTTAATGACATTAGACATTCTACATGCAACAATCATGATGTAACCAAACAAAACAAACAACAACCATAATGACAAGTCTTAAAGGTCTTTTGATGTGGAACAAAGATTAAGGAGGCTTTGGTTGAAAATAGAAATGGCATTATCTCTTAGTTCAAGTTGCAGCAGGCTAAGATTTCAACACATACAAAAACACCAAGCAAAACTCAAACATATAAAGATTTCAACATATACAAGACATATAAAGGGTTCAAAACAAATGACAGATACCAAACATATTCATGTTCACAACAAAACCAAACAGACCTATGCACTTTGTTCAAAACAGCTCAGCAACTTAGTTGTAAAAACAAACATGATAGTGTTGTAACAAAAGCAAACTTTACACATCAACATCAAATCCAAACCTTAATTGAAAGTTAAAATAACTTCAAGACATCTTTTGACAGCATGATTGACAAACTAATTCCTCATGGCAATGCATAAACACATTCATCCAACACCAATCAAGACATGATGCATAACGGAGAAAAAGTTAGAAGACACTTACCTCTTGTAGACCTCCAAGCAATCTATTTAGTAGGGAATACTTCGAAGAGTTGTTCCAGCTGATATCCAATGATGCCTTGATGAACCAACAACTTTCTTGCACTTGAGGAAAATGAAGGAAACCTTGTAACAGATCCAAGAACAAGTGATGCAGAGGTTCTTGGATATTTTTGACAGCTAGTACACCTCAAACCAAAGGTATTTGGAATGTTGAGATGGTTGAAACAAGCTTGAGCAAAGAGTTATCTAGTTTTGTATGAAAAGTCAAAGTTTCCTAGATTGAAAGTTGACTTTTGGATATATGAAGTTTTGGGCTGGTTTGAAGGTTTGAACACCTTCAAAAGGTCATTTGTAGGTTGTGCAGATGGTTTTTGAGGTGGTTGAATGGTTGAAAATGAGGCTGGTACCCAATTTGCACAAGACATTTTTTTTTGTGTTTTTAAGGGTTTGAGATAGTTCACAACACAAGAGTTTTTCTGATTTTTCTTTACGCAGAAGTGGCTGCTCCCTTTAAAACAATGAATATTAAGAAACAGGGTTCAAGTGAAGATCTAAAGGATCTTCTTCCCTTCTGATCCTGCTGCACCACTTTTCTTTTCTTTCCCAAACTTTCCAAAATAAACCCTATCAATCAAATCTCCAGTTATCCTCACTGCAGGTATTGGGGAATGGATTTGCTTTACCATGTGACAGTGAAAAGTAACAAGGTGTGAGAGATAAAAAGCCTATAACATGAGTTGCAAGAGCTGGTGTATCACAAATTGCCACTTTCATGTTATATCACAAACACCTTTTGTTGTGTCAATGGAAAGAGGAGCTTATTTGGGAAAATTTTGGGACAACTACTGTTGATTGTTATCACAGGCCCTAGGCCTTAATCTCTTAATCCACAAGTCACTTTACATTGGCTACTCATGAGATTAAATCAGGATAAGCATGTTCATGTTTAAATCAAATTTCCAAAATGCATCTCAAAGCTTCCTCTGGCATCTGCTATCGGGTTTTAGTTCACACACACAATTTGAGAAAACTAATAATGCCATTTGATTCCTTTGGTTAAACACAAAATAGACTTTGAGTTTGCTAAAATTGATGTTGTTTTGCCCAAGTTTGAAGCTTCACGTATGTTGCTCTTGCCTTGCTTGGTTTGTTTGAGGTGGCCCAGAATTTTCACACATTGAAGTATATATTACACTAGGGTGGTTTAAAACACTGGAAGTATTACCACCCCAGTGGTCATGGCCTGCGCGCTCATGTATTAGCCTTGCCCAACGTCCTGAGTTTGATCCGTGTGGATTAGTTTTTTTGGCTGTTTGCATTTTATTTCATTCCTTGATACTTAACCTTCTTTCTCCATAAGTTTTCATATGCGTGCGCTAGCTGAGTTGGTGAAGTTTTAGACTTGTGACCCAATGGTTGTGGGTTCAACACTTACCATGTTCATTTCTAACTTTTTATCAATTGGATTTTTATGCTTTATTCACAAACTTTAAAACTTACCATATAAATTGGTTAGTGATGCATAGATGATAAAATGCAACGAAACAAAAGCCAAGATTAAGAAAACGGGTTGGTCAAATTTTGGGGTACAACACCAGGGAAGCGGCAGTCGAGGTCCACAGTGTCGACGTAGTCCTTTGACATGTGCTCTTGGATGGGCGGAGACTTCTTGATTTCTTTGGGAGAGGGGCCGATCGTGCTGAGGCCCTTCATTGCTGCCTCGGAACATCGTCGGGCTGCCTCTATGTCGCTGTTGAGGGTGACGACACCTTCCCGCCTGGTGTAATACTTCATCTTAAGGTGGACCATTGATGGCACTGTGGTGAGGTCTGCCAGGGTCGTCCTGCCAAAGATGCAGTTGTACAGTGACGGGCACTCAACGACTAGGAAGCGAATGTTGATCTCCCTGGATGTCTCGTTTGTCCCAAAGTTGACCTTGAGTTCCACATATCCCCATGGTCTCATCTTCGTCCTGTTGAATCCTTGGAGGTCAAAGCCGACGTAAGGAGTGAGATTGGTCTCGTTAAGCTGCAACATCGAGAACATGTGTGTATAGGTGATATCTACTAAGCTGCCCCCGTCGACCAGGATACCACGGACGTCGAAGTTTTTCATCTGTGCTCAGATTAGTAGGGAGATGGTGGCGTTGGAGGCTTCCCTGAGCTGCTCCTCAAGGTAATACGTGATCGGGTTAGACCAACCATGGAACTTCTCGAGGGTGCTCATCTGGCTGGAACTGTTTCTCATCAGCTCATCGAACTTCCTCTTCACGGACCCGATGGTGAGCTTGTTTTGTGCCCCGACAGAGATGAACATCACAGTGGGGAAGTATTCCCACGGGCTGATGGGGCGTACAGGTTCTTCGGACAGCTGGTGCCCGGCAGGGAAGTCGTGTTCTCTTAGGGAGAACAAGTCTTTAGGACGACTTATGCTGAGGGCCACCTGCAACCCCGTGTCGTTGGCGGGTGGAGGAATATCCTCGACCCTTTTGGCTTCGTGGGCCTCCTGTTGAGGGGCGTCTCCTCCCCTGGTGTACCTCTTCAAGTGCCCGTCCTTGATGAGTATCTCGATCGCATCCTTGAGTTGGATGCAATCCTCGGTGACATGTCCGTGGCTGCGATGGAAGCGGCAGTATTTGGACTTCTCCATGTTTGCTTTACGGGGTGCCGGTTTAGGGAAACAGACACCTCCTCTTACAAACTCTGAGTTTGCAAACTCAGCCAGGATGCGCTCGTGAGAAGCGATGAGGGCCCTGTACCCAGTGAACCGGCCTGCGGGGCCCCTCTACTCTCAGGGTTCCCGGGGAAGATCATCTCATCGTCAATCTCCCCCGCACCGGGGGGCTGGTGCTTCTTCTTCCCGAGCTCCACGGGCAGCTTCCCAGTTATGAGAGTCTCTGGCTGAATTAGCAGCTTTGGGCTCCTTGTATCAAATGTATGCTCGAGCTTTCTCGAGGAAGGCCTGGAGGGAGGTTGGCCGGTGGATCGCCACAACCTCGTAAAATTTGGAGCTGTGGCACAATCCTTGCTCTATGAGGTAACACTTCATGTTGTATAAAGTAGTCACCTGGACTGCATCCGTCGTGAATATCTCGATGTAGTTCCTAAGAGATTCGTCTCGGGCTTGGATGATCACGCCCAGGGCAGCCTCCGTCTTTGGATGGCGCCGGGACACCGTGAAATTTTGCGAGAAGAGATCCTTCAGCACCCTTCACAACATGATGGACTCGGGCTCCAGGCTTTTGTACCAAGCCATGGCTCCCTTCCTCAGCGTCGTCGGGAAGGGCCTACACTTGATGACTCCTTGGACGTTTCGATAATCGAGCATGGCCTCGATATCTTCCAGGTGTTTTTCTGGGTCCGTCGTAGGTGGAAGCGCGAGCGGCTTCTCCATCCTGTGGGGGATGAGAGTCTCCATGATTTCCCGCGAAAGAGGAGTCTGGTGGTTGTCCTCGTCACTATGGACAGGGGAGCGTGAGGGAGAAGGATTGTGCCGAGGGACTTGATTACGACCCCTCGTCCTCTTACTCGGGGCCTCAGGCCTGTTCCTCCTCGGGGCCGGGGAGCGGGAAGAGGGAAGAGGGAAGTCATTGTTGGGTCCGCCCCTGTTGGTGCAGGGACGGTCTGGAAAACAACTGGGCTCATTGTCTGAGGGGCCACGTGGCGTGCCGCTTCCTCGGATGAAGGGAAGGCAGTCTTCCCGTCTCTCACGTTACTATCATAGATGTTGGAGGGCCCACCATGATCCCCGTCGTTGGTGAGTGGGTCGAAGGCAGAATTATGGACAGTATCGTTGTGGCGTGGGCTGGTCATGATCTTGGAAGATGAAGTTGATGAAAAGCTTTGGTTCTACTGCTCGGAAGAACGGGGAAGCTTCACGTTCCCACAGACGGCGCCACTAATCGTACTTGATCAGAAGGAGTCACTGGTTGGCCACGCGTCTAAGCTATATGACTGCTGGGAGAATGGAGGGGGGTGTACTTGAAACATACTCCGATACAAAAGTAAGAGTCGGGCAGAGTGATAACAAGTACAGAGAGAGAAGTAAGAATGAGATTACCTAACCCTCTAGTGAAAGATGGTATTTATAGTGTGCCCTCAGCTCAGGGCCAACAGTTACTTCGCGTTGGGCTGGGTTGCCAGGCCCAATGCTGGTAACTGCTAGGGCTGATGTGGTGTCAAGAAGACCAGCACGTGGTCTTCGCCCTAGTGTAACTGCTCCATGCTATCCGGGAGGTGGAGGATGTCGCTACTGCGAAAATCGGCGCCGGCTGAACAGAAGAGTCGCCACCTTTCGTTATTTATCCCTCAGAGCGGGAAAGGAAACGATCGGAAAAACCTGACGAAAAAGGGTAAGACAAGGTCATCGCAACCGTTGTCTGGGTTCGAGAGTCGGTTACGCAAGGGGAAGGTATTAGCACCCCTCACGTCCGTTGTACTCGACGGGATCCTCGCTTGTTGTGTTTACTTGGACGGGTTGGTTTTATTCTATCTACCTATCAAGGCTGGCTGAAACAGAAAAGAAAAATGACTCGGCAAAGCCTCGCGCTTTATGCCTACGTATTCTCATCAGAGAATGAGAAATCAGAGTCAACGTAGTTCGGCCTACGAAGGATTATAGGGGAAGGTAGCTCACCAAGACTTCGCCATCTTGTGCCTACGTACTCTCAACAGGCATGAGAGATCAGAGCTCACGTAGTTCGGGAAACTACGGTTTATTTCCTGTCTTTTACGAAAGAAGTGTTTTTTATTGTGTTTGCGATTTCAGCCGCACTAGAGACTATGACCTGAGAGTGAATGCGTCGCATGTCACCCAAAGGGTACCATACTAAACATCCAGACTATGGAAAAGAAACTCTCCCACAATCCTTTCTCAGATAGCTTAAGGCTCGTAACGTACGAAAGAAATCATTCATGATTACTGTATCTTAAACTGTTTTGAGATGAGAAGAGAACAGGCCCAACTAGGAGGGAGACTATCAAGTCCTACTGTTATCATGCCATGGATTCATCCTATGGTCAAGGTTTGAAAAGGGAACTCCTAGAAGTTGTCATGCATAGGTTTCAACCTAAAAGTCTATCATCAAATCCTTATCAAAGGAAATGAGAGTCCTAAGGGATCATGTCAATGATACACCAAAACAGACAAAGCATCAGCTTAACAGTAAAATGCATGCAATGCAAGTGAGGGAGGAAATGTGTGTGGGGCTTCAGCCTCCACAAGCTCATCTCAACCTCAAGCCAGAATGAAATAACAGTAATCATACTGAAATATAAACAACATGCTATCAAGCAATAAACAGTAAACTGCAATCATACAGATCAAATGAAATAAAATGCCATCAGGCAAACAAACCACATGGGCAAGGGAGCTGGGCTCTACCGAATACCCGCAAGCAAAGCCACACAGTAACAATACAAGTAGAGGGAGTAACTCAACCTCTAGTGCAATCATGCTCCTAGATTCTACCTATTCTAGATATGGACTTATTCTAATGCATCAGACAAGTCAAACAAAACACACAATACAGAAAAGAAAACAGAAGAAAGCTTCTCTCTCAACTTCAAGCTTCAGCTTCTCCAACAGCAACTCAGTCTTCAGACTTCAATCACTCTTGACAAACATCAGTTTTATTTTCCAGGTTTCAACCCTACAACATGAGTTTCAACTCATCTTCTCCCTTAAGCTTCAGCTTCTTGATCAGCTCCACCTTCAGGCTTCACTTAATCTTCAGGGATCTTCAAGTATCAACTTGCTCTTGCTGCTCTTCAAGCTTCAGCTGGAATGGCACTATTCAAGAATTCATCCTCTTCAATACTCTTCAATGAAGTCTTCATCTTCAGGCTCAGGCTCAACCTCTCTCAAGATAATCAAAACCAGAGAAAATCACTTACTGGATAAGCTGGGGGATATTGAACTGCTTATTTGACCACCAAAGGTGACCTATAAGGGTTCAACATCAAAGGAATGGTTCCCTCAAAAGTTATACTTCCTAGGTATAGCATTTATCCCTCCAAAGGAGAGAGGTGTATGCCATGGAAGGACTTTGAATCATAGGGAGGAATGGAGGTGAATGATACCATCCATGTTTGAGAAAGAAATTATCTACATCTAAACTCTTCCTAACTCCTAACCCTAAAACAACACAAAAAGAAAAGAAGAACAAGCTCCCAAGCTCCTCAATGCATCTTCCAATCTTCTACTATGCTCCACAATGCTCCATAATGAGATACCAAGCTTCTCAAACCAAGCAATAAACCACAAAGCAAAGCAAGCTAAAGCAAACATGCCCTAAAGGCAACACAAACAATCAACCAATACAAAAATCAACTAAAAATAGCATACTATTATATTAAATCCTAATATAATTTCTAAGGGATCCTACATACCTACCCTTAATACCCATATATGCCCCATAGTCTAAATTGTCCTAAAAACCCAAAATCTAAAGTTATTATGGACCTATGTTGAAGTTTTAACCTAATTCTATACAACCTAATAGCATCTAATCAAAACTATCCTAAAAGTCATCACAAAAATATGGAATTAATCCAGGGGGAACCTAAAACATATATCTAATCATCCTAAAAAGATTGACCTAAAAATACTAAGGGAACTACCTAAACTAAAATATACAAATTAAGGTATCAACTTAAAAGCATTAAAAAGCAATTAAAATAGAAAATATGCAAAAAATATTAAAATGCATGATATGGAAAATGTTTTCATTTTATATTTTTCTAGACAAAAATATGAAAAGGGAGAAAAAACTCCCATTAAAAAATATGGATTTTTCTATTTATTATGCATTTTCAAAGTTATGAAATAATTTGGTAAAAAATAAAATGACAATATGCAAATGGGGTGTAAGAAGAAATAACATTCAGTTCATATACGCGCTTGGGGTTAACTGGGAGGTGTGAACAGAAAAGCGCTTGGGCCCATTTATTGAATCAGAAAAATAATGGAAATCATAAAAGAAATAAAAAAGGTTCGGTGCGAATAGCCATGAAATGCAGTTCAAATTTCAATTGGGCCTTGAAGGGGGGTGGCGTTAGCACAAGATCCACTAAGCCCAGCCTTGGCTTTAAGTGGAACGCAGCGTTTCGCTGCGCTGACTCCCTCCAAATCTCAAATCAAACATGGGCCATAGGATCCCTTCTTTGGTCAACAGTCAAGCGCGCTATCTAACGGTTGCCACTTCATCTTCAACCTTGGATTGGCTAGGGTTTTCAGAAAAACTCCATTAACACATTCCATGCACAGATTTTCCAGCCATTCGTTCTCCCTCGTTTCTCCATCAATTTCCACGATATAAAAACCAAACTTGACCTATTTTCCACGCTGAATACAACTATGGGGTTGGTTTCCATTGAAACAATCTCTATATTCAAACCCGAATGTGAAACCAACTTGAACTCAAAATGTGATCAGTTTTCCACTTCAACCAAACTCAGAATTCTTTACATAAAAATGATCCTCATGTTACCCTAGTTAATATCAGCTATCAATCTTGCATTAACACTCATTATTTCACACGATCTTGCTCATCCAAGAATTGGCATCCATAGTTGAAACTTCACCAAATGCTCCAAAACTCATCAAAATTGATCCCCTAATTGTCTCTAACAGCTCTACACTAATAATTTACCCTAGCCATGCCTAGATTGAGGTGTAGGAATGATTTTGCATACCTGGCTTCTTGGATTGGTAGTGATGGTGGATCTTCAATTCAGGGCTTGAAACTCTTCAAGAATAGTCCTTGGATGATGAATCTTCCTCTGTATGCAAAAGATTTGATGTAGCAAGCTTGTACTTCAAGATCCAATGTGATTTGCTTACTTGCAAATTCAATGTAAACACCTTCAAATCTCCATCAATGGAGCTTCCAACCAGTATGAACACACTCAGAAATATGTATGGAGAAGGTTTGTGAAGAAAAATGGGATAGCAATGAAGAGGAATCAAGAGTTTGAATGTAACTTGCAATGGAGGAAAATGGATTTCAATCTCTCTTCTCTACACCAATTAACACCAACCTTGCACCAATGCAAGTTGCACTCATTATATAGAATGGATTGGAACAGTCTAGAACTCCCTAGAACAATCCAATGAGAATTTGAAGATTTCATGTCATGGTATTTTGAATTTTCATTTCTCACCACATGGTATATCATGCAAAAACCCTTGTACCCTTGGTAACCAACTTGAATTTCTCCTTACATGAGATCTAAGATGAGATACAATGCATATCTTCCTTGTTTATTGAGTTATTCCTTGTTTTGCTATGGTATCTTATTATGCAAGCAAGACTTTTCCAAAGCAACCCTATGATGCAAGCCTCAAATCAAAATTGTGGCTGAACCATTGTTCTTAGAATGTCATTTGGAGTCAAAATGACCTATTATATGACATGGTTTGGATTTATAACTTGGGATTTATGATTTTCAACTTCACTTGAATTAACTTATGCCTCATTTTAGGCCATTTTTATCACTTTTTGATATGAGCCTTTTCAACATCTCATGACCTCCCTACTAGCCTTAAAACATCATTCTAAGCAAGTTTGATGTTGAAGATTTTTCCATTTGAAGCTTGGAAATAGGAGATATGGCCTTATGCTTGAAATGACCTATAACTTCCAAATGACCAAAATGCCATTGGCTTGTCAAAGCCATAAGTTGAGTTCTACAAATCCTATCAAGGACTTATAGTACTCTATAGAAAGCTAAGAAGATTATCTTCAACATTAATATTGACCAAGAGTCCATAGGAATCATCCTACTAGGGCAAAAGTTGTCTGCAAGTTGGGTGACTTTCAAGGACCCAGATTCACATATCTCAGATGACCTGTAATTTGTCAAAACCATAACTTGAGCTCTGCAAATCCTATCAAGGACTTCTACCACTCAAATTAAAGCTAAGAACAAGCTATACAACATTCATGTTGTGGGTAAGATGAGATGACAATCACATCTTGAGCTAAAACTGCCTGGAAGATAGGGATCAATCCTTGGAAACCCTAGCTTAAAACTTCTCAAACTCCTCAATCATGATGAGTTAGTCTAGGAATCATCCTTATAACATCTCAATACATCATTCCATGATCACATGGCCCTTGGATTAGGTCTCAACCCTCTCCAAATCATCAATTGACCTAGGGTTGACCCAGTCAAACCCTAATTCTACCACTCATGGTTGAATCTTCTGAATTCTTGTACAATGACCTCTCTAGGCTTCATGATGGCTTTCAAGACATCTCATAAGCTTTCTCAAAGCTTCAAGTCCATCATCATAGTCTCAGAATCATCTGAGGAGCCCCCACAACTCTCAAGTTATGAGGCACACAACCTTGGTTTCAACCAATTCCTCTGAGGATCTCTTGAGTTTTCTGATGAAGGTATCAACCTTCAAACACTTGATGGGTAAATAAATGTTGGTCAAATTTTGGGGTGCAACAGCTGCCCCTATTCAAACGGCTTGAACCTGACTGGGTGAGAAGCGAACGACTCTCAGCCAATCAAGGTGCGAGACGGTTGAATACGGATAAACCCGGAAATTTGCCAACTGCTCAAGTACACGGTACTCAGCCGGGGAACGAATCTTCGAACACTGGAACAGTAGCTGCACTGCAACTAGCTGGAGACATACTGATCTGACATCTCCGTCGGACAATCAAAACACCCAACATCGCCGTTGGAGAACTAAAGAATCTGACATACCCAACATCGCCGCTGGAAACAAAACACCCAACATCGCCGCTGGAAAACTGAAGAATCTGACCTACCCAACATCGCCGCTGGAAAACTGAAGAATCTGACATACCCAACATCGCCGCTGGAAAACTAAATCACCTGACATCGCCGTCAGAAACAAATACTCAACATCACCGCTGGAGAAACAACAAAGAATCTGACATCACCGTCAGAAACAAATATCCAACATCGCCGCTGGAACACAACATAATCTGACCTCGCCGTCAAAAACAATCATCCAACATCGCCGCTGGGGACAAGCATAATCTGACCCCGCCGTCAAAAGCAAACATAACTCGGGGAAACAAGCATCCAACATCGCCGCTGGAGAACTGAATCAACTGACCTCGCCGCTAGAAACAACCGTAACTCCAGGAACAAACATCCAACATCGCCGCTGGAGAACTGAATCACCTGACATTGCCGTCAGAAACAAACATACCCAACATCGCCGCTGGAAAAATAGAGAATCTGACATCGCCGCCAGAAACAAATATCCAATATCGCCGCTGGAAGACTAAATCACCTGACATCGCCGTCAGAAACCAACATATATCCAACATCGCCGCTGGAAAACTGAAGAATCTGACATCGCTGTCAGAGAACAACCAAAATACCCAACATCGCCGCTGGAGAATTAGAGCTACCTGACATCGTCGCCAGAAACAGACATCCAACATCGCCGCTGGAGAACTAACTCATCTGACATCGCCGTCAGGGTGAACATCCAACATCGCCGCTGGAAACAAACAGCCAACATCGCCGTTGGAGACAAACATAATCTGACCTCGCCGTCAAGACAAATATCCAACATCGCCGCTGGAACCAAACATAATCTGACCTCGCCGTCAAGACAATCATAACTCTGAGAGACACTCGACATCGCCGTCGAACATCCAACATCGCCGCTGGAAACAAACAGCCAATATCCAACATCACCGCTGGGGAACTAGAAATAATCTGACCCCGCCGTCAAAACAAAAACATCCAACATCGCCGCTGGAGAACTCAAAATAATCTGACCTCGTCGTAAAAAACAACCATCCAATATCGCCGCTGGAAACAAACATAACCTGACCTCTCCGTCAAAACAGACATCCAACATCGCCGCTGGAGACAAACATAATCTGACCTCGCCGTCAAAACGTCCAACATCGCCGCTGGAAACAAACATAATCTCTGCCGGGGAGCTTCAAGAATCATCCTGAACCGTTAACCCTTCTGAGCAAACATTCTGTTGGGGATTCCAGGAATCATCCTGAGCAACTCTGCGGGGAACAAACCAATCATGGCTTGAGCAACTTCCAAGGATTCAGCTCTCTTGGGGCTTCAGGAATCATCCTGGGTAACCTTCACATGGGGACTGCACTGGGGAGCTTAGGAATCATCTTAAGCAAACGGCCCTGCTGAGGAATTTCAAGAATCATCTTGAACTGAAGACTTCGCTGGGGATCTCAAGAATCATCTTGAGCAAGCGACTCTGGGGAGAATGTCAGGAATCGTCCTGAGCAATCAATTCTGCGGCGGAACACCTGCAAAACAAGAACGGTAACAACTAGATCATGTTTAATATGCTTATGCTTCGGCAATGGCACAATGTTCCACGCGGTGGAAATGCTATGCGTTTATGATACATGTTATGCAGTCATGCACAATGATGCGATCCCGTCAGCAAAATAAATGCCGAAGGGGGGAATCCTCCTGACAAGGAGAAAGAACTACTCAGATAGAGGAATCATCCTGCTGAGGAGAACGTGGTCACGCCAATCTCAATTGGACTCCGCAGGGGACACAACTTCAGTTGACTGCTGCGGGGGAAACAAATTCAGTTGACTACTGCAGGGGGACGAAGCTCTACGAGAACCTGGACCTGCTGAGGGGAAACGATATCAATCGCTGGAATGAATTGCGTGGCCTTCACGGCTACTCTTCTGGGGATGACTCTGTGGGGAAACAACTTCAGCTGCTCAACACTCCCACTGGGGAAAAACCAATCATGGTATGATCAACTTCCAAGGATTTGACTCTCTTGGGGTATCTGCAAACTCGGTTGGGGAAGGAGAAATCATTCTGCTTCGCTGGAGAGTACGACTCTGGGGAAGAATACAGCATCAGCTATTCAACGCTCTGCTGGGGAAAACCACTCATGGTCCCAACTGCTTCACTGGAGAGAGTACGGCTCTGATGAGGAATTTCAATTCCGCTGGGGAAGAAGGAATCATCCGACTTCGGGGGAGAGTACAACTCTGCAGGGGAATACAGCATCAGCTGTTCCAACACTCTACTGGGGAAGAGGGAATCATCCAACTTTGGGAGAGAGTACGACTCTGGTGGGGAATCTCAATTCCGCTGGAGACTTCAGTCTGGCACCATCAGTCGCTGCATACTTCGGCGTACGAACAGTTTCCTTCGAAGCCTGCACTTGTGACCCGGTGCGGGGGAAGAACACGAGCTTCGGCGCCCGAACATTTCTATGAAACTTGCACTTGTGACCCAGTGCTGGGGAAAGAACACGAGCTTCGGCGCCCGAACATTTCTATGAAACTTGCACTTGTGACCCGGTGCTGGGGAAAGAACACGAGCTTCGGCGCCCGAACATTTCTACGAAACCTGCACTTGTGACCCGGTGCGGGGGAATATGAATCATGCTTCGACGCGTGACTCAGCTGAGGAGATGACGTTCCTTCAGGATGCAACTGCTTGGGGAAGAGAATCATCTCTGCCTGGGGAAAAGGTAACCACCTGGTTCATGTTTCAATATGCACATGCTGGGAAATGCATGGATGAGTGTAATGCTCCGTGTGAAACGGAAATACTACATTTTTGTTATGCAATCATGCAAGGATATGCCCCAGCAAAATAAATGCTGGGAAGAGGAACCATCCTCTCGGGGAGAGTAACCACTCTGCTAAGGAAAAAGCTACCCTTCAGGGAAACTGCAACCTGCGCCAATCTCAATTGGGCTTAAACCTTGGGACGACGGGCTCCTCCGGGAAACACAGCACATCAGGCTGAACAACACACCATCCTCTGCTACTCTGCATGGGGAAAGCGATAAATGCCCTGAACGGCTCTCTGGGAAACGACCATTCTGGGGAACATAGCCTTCAGGCTACAAGACACTCATGTCATTAAGTCCTCAAACTTACAGGGATAAACAAACTTCAGCTTGCTGGACAATCCTTCAGGATCTGCTTGGGGGAAACACTTCATCTTCCAACCATGGCTATGCCCGGCTGGGGATATCAATCTACCTTCCTGCTGCTGGGGAAGTGCTATCCTCTGTTGACGATATCGATCTTAACACGGTGAGGATAACTCTTGCACACGTCTCACAGAGACTGACCCTTGCTGGGGACAACTGATGGACCAATCAAGTCTGAGGAGTACTCGTGTATCAACACTGCTGGGGATATCAATCCTTAGCTACTCATCTGGGGAAAAGGCGCCACGCCTATCGAGGATATACTTCGGCGGCCTCTGAGGGGATATGCGT
Organism: Lathyrus sativus; assembly: GCA_963859935.3. NCBI lineage: Eukaryota > Viridiplantae > Streptophyta > Magnoliopsida > Fabales > Fabaceae > Lathyrus > Lathyrus sativus. The sequence goes on along the minus strand of CAWUDS030000361.1, from coordinate 14,393 downwards.
TGATTTCACCAACGATTTCTTCGGGCGGATGCCCCTCCCCCGCCTAATTCATTTTATCTCATGCCCCTGACTACGGGTGCCTTGTACCCTGGGCTATGCACTTCTGAGGTAACGACTTTCGGATAAGTATGACTTCTGCGCTCTTGGGGTGAACTGCCCCAGCCTTGAAACAACTTTGCCCCTGATGGACTGAACTGTGGGGAAACAACTTTTAGCTGCGAGAGATTCACCGAGCCTTGACTTAACGGCCTCCGTTTAAACATTCTTCGGGGAATCAACTCCCACAACATAGTCATTTGATGTTTTGCCCCGGTTCACCGGAACACTCGGGCATTCTATACTTGATCTTGATCAAACTTTCCTTTGTCAAAACTTCCCTGTCATCATGCGCTTACTCGCAAGCAAAACAAATTGTTTCTGCATAAAAGACATATTAAATGCAATACACATGATAGTTTTGAAAATCCAGCCAATTCATTGGAAAAGATTTTTGTGACAAATAATGAATCAATTAGTTAAAACGTCAACATTGGAGTAACACTATAAGAGGAATCCATTCAGGGAGTCAGTTTCGACGCGATCTTTGCCAAAGCATGCTTTCGAAACAAACCTGTTTCAGTTAGGACTTTTTCGGGTTGTAACGTGGTCAGGTTCACGGTTTTTGAAAGAAAGGGATAAAGGCTCAAGATTCATCTTAACCCACCCACTCGTCGTGATGTTCTCCGATCCTACGTTCAGTTAATTCGACATGAGCATTCACCTTTTCGAAGGTTGAATGATAGGAGTGATGGTTCGGGCACCGCACGCTTTCAGAGTGTCGGTCGCTCACTTTCGCGTCTTTGGACGCCTCAGGTCACCACGACTTTGTTCTTTGCTTGAGGATTTTCAAATCCTTTTCATTTTTTCAACTCTTCGTTTTTCTTTTTTCTTTTTGCCCGAACCTTCAGGTTTACCGGGATGCCTCATTTTGCCAAAGTCGCGTGTTCTCAAGTTTCGACTTAGCAGGCTTCTTTCTTTTTTCATTCTTTTGTTTGAACAAATCGTGTGACACGGGCTTGTCTGACTTGTTAAAAGGATTTTGACCTTTTCACTCGTTAGTCGGCAAGATTTAACCATTGTGGTTTTTTCTTTTTTTTTTTAGGCACGACTTATATAGCTGTGATTTACCCTCGAGTGGGAAACACTCCTTTTTATTTGAATGCTTGGTCAAATTAACTGACACCTACCCATCCCCGGGTTTAGATTAAGGTTTTTTTTTCCAAAAGAAACTCCTACTACTAGGCTCAAAGGGGTTATCAATGGATTCTTCCTTATATCTCCACTGTTTATGAATTGAAACAATGCATGTACATCGTCAACGGGTTTTTTTATTCGAAAGCAACGCTGTTGGCAGCTTACGCGTCATGGATTTCATCATCCTCCCCAGATTCTACTTGAACAAGTGTTTAACAAACAAATGAAAAGCAAATGAGTGAACACGACTGGATTTATTCAAAATATGCATGTTTATTTCATTATCAATATCAATTGAAAAACAACAAGTTTTACAAACGAAATTTACATTCAAACAAGAAAGAAATAACAAATGCAAGGAGAATGAACAAGACAAACGAAAATTGCCAGTTCCTCGGAACCGGGATTTCACAATGATTTGCTGTGGGGAATCGACCCTCGGAGTCTTCAGACTTGCTTAGCAGGGCGGTGTACAACCAACTTCCCTCTTTGGAACGATATGTACCTTCTACCCATCAGGTGTTGCACACGGGCTTGAAAATCTTCGCAATCATTAGTTGCATGTCCCTTGGATCCTGCGTGATACTCACACTGAACACTGGGATCATACCCCGGGGGGTAAGGTTCTGATTCGGGCTTGAGATCTTTAGGATACACCAACGAGCTCTGAATAAGACATGGCAGAATCTGGCTGAGTGGCACTGGAACATGATGAAGGGGATCATTCCTTCTTTCCAGGTTGTTGCGAGGCCTCTTTCGATTCTGGTGCTGGTATTCTTTCCGCCAAGGAGAAAGAGGTCGTCGTTTCTGAATGGCAACGGTCCCTTGTTTAAGCGCTTGCATCCTTGAACTTGATCCAGGTAGAAACTGCGCGCGAGGCGATTCAGTCACCAAAAGTCGCGGGACATATTCAAGATCTTTCTCAGCTTCAGGCAAAGGAGTGGAATCATTCACCTCTTCTGCAGGGTACGGGATAAACTTTCCCGATGCTCTCATGCCGCCCGGCACAAACCTAATTGTCCTTGAGTCAATAAGGTCTTGAATCTTATTCTTGAAAGCCTTACATGTTTCAACATGGTGCCCCGGTGCTCCTGAGTGGAAATCACAATGTGTGCTGAGATCAAAGTCTGATGACACGCCATCCGGCGGATCCAAAGTCCGAAGCTTGAGAACATGGTTCTGAACCAACAGTGGCAACAGCTGGGCATAACTCACAGGTATTGGGTCCACAGCTCTATCAAGTAGCTTCTTCTTTTGATTATGACCTTCAGGGCTATTCTGAGATGCCTGGCGCGGCTGCTGACGAGACAGGTCTTGAGCTTCATACTGTGTAGAGGATCCATGAGGTCCACTTGGCTTCAGCACAGGTGGCACTGACGGCAATGGAGGAAGCACTTTGGTCTCCACCTCGGGTGCTTGACCACTCTCCTTTTTTAGCATACTTCTCCCCACTCCCATGAGAAAGCTCAACTGATTCTGCAGCTGCTGATTCTCTTCTCTGAGTACTTGCTGGTCCAGGTGCACTGCCTGTATGTCATTCATGACCTGCCCCAACTGGCTTTGGATTTTCCCCAACTCAGCTTGTACCTGCTCCATTAGTCTGAGTTGCTCGATTCTGAGTCAAACCTGCAAACACAAGGGTTAGAAGACAAGCCCCGGCTTCTGTCATGCAAGATGAATTATGCTAATGCCATGGGTGTCTGTACGTTTAGGAGATCACCCCTAATTCTGGTGTCAACGTGCCAACATAGTGTCAATGCAGTGATAAGACTGGATCCACTCATGGAAGAAAATATCTCATATTGCTCGGGACACCAGAATCAGGGTACGAAATGCGCCTGCAGCACAGACACCTGCTAATGGAATGCAAAATGAATATGCAAACTAATGCAAAATGCAGTCATGCAATAATATATCCAGGTAACTGCTGTTGAGGAGATTTTGTATCAACAAAACCATGACGCTGCTCTGTCAAGAACAACCACTAATAAGAAGAAAACCCCGGCGTAGGACAACAAATCTGATCCGTCGGGAACAACCATCTGATAGGACCATATACACCGGATCATAATTCTGCTCTGTCAAGAACAAAAGTCTGATGATAACGACCTCGGATGTATGATCAAGAAATATCTGCTGATGAAGTCTTCAGACCCCTGATCAAAAATCTGCCCTCTCAAGAACAAACATACAGCTGCTGATGAGATCTTCAGACCCCAAAACCTGCTCTATCAAGAACAAACAACATCTGCTGATGAGATCTTCAGACCCCAAAAACTGCTCTATCAAGAACAAACAACTGATGACAATACTCTGCTCTATCAAGAACAGACACACATCTGATGATAAGATCCTCTGATCAACACCTGCTCTATCAAGAACAGACATACACCTGATGATAAGATCCTCTGATCAAAACCTGCTCTATCAAGAACAGACAAACACTTGATGATAAGATCCTCTGATCAAATCCTGCTCTATCAAGAACAGACAAATCTGCAACTGAGAAACCCTGGTACCAACAAAACTGATCCACTGTCAAGAAAACCAGGTAGTCTGAAGGTCAAAGTTTCCTGCAATAAACCCAATCCCACTCACAGGTATGGACCTAAACTGACTCAAGGTACGGCATCCTATGCGTTCATCAGCGTCACAGACTTTCAAGAGGGGTGATACGATACCCAGAAGGTGTGGCATCACCAGCTCATGAAGCGGCCTCACTTAGCTGAATCACAAATGATCGGTCCCCAGAGTTGACAATCCACCAAACCAGCAACCGTCTCAACCCAAAGGGTTGAAAGTGAAGCCAACCGGATGAACCTCGTCTGAGCGTGGATTTCATGAGACACTAGTGCCTGCAAAGCAAGCACGCGCCCACTAATTTCCACTCTAAGTCTATGGTGCACTCAAGCCTGGGTCTGGCTTCTCACTCATCAGAACTCCCATCCCACAACAGCACAAATAATCATAGTATACTGAAAATATAATGCAGGAACTAAAGTGCGAGAAGTAAAATGCGATAAATAAACGCAACCCAATAGGTAAACATACAAGCGTTAGGATTGACTCGCATAGGGGAACCGGAGAACCAGAGATTCTGGGTTCGGTCCCCAGCAGAGTCGCCAGCTGTCGCTACTGCGAAAATCGGCGCCGGCTGAACAGAAGAGTCGCCACCTTTCGTTATTTATCCCTCAGAGCGGGAAAGGAAACGATCGGAAAAACCTGACGAAAAAGGGTAAGACAAGGTCATCGCAACCGTTGTCTGGGTTCGGGAGTCGGTTACGCAAGGGGAAGGTATTAGCACCCCTCACGTCCGTCGTACTCGACGGGATCCTCGCTTGTTGTGTTTACTTGGACGGGTTGGTTTTATTCTATCTACCTATCAAGGCTGGCTGAAACAGAAAAGAAAAATGACTTGGCAAAGCCTCGCGCTTTATGCCTACGTATTCTCATCAGAGAATGAGAAATCAGAGTCAACGTAGTTCGGCCTACGAAGGATTATAGGGGAAGGTAGCTCACCAAGACTTCGCCATCTTGTGCCTACGTACTCTCAACAGGCATGAGAGATCAGAGCTCACGTAGTTCGGGAAACTACGGTTTATTTCCTGTCTTTTACGAAAGAAGTGTTTTTTATTGTGTTTGCGATTTCAGCCGCACTAGAGACTATGACCTGAGAGTGAATGCGTCGCATGTCACCCAAAGGGTACCATACTAAACATCCAGACTGTGGAAAAGAAACTCTCCCACAATCCTTTCTCAGATAGCTTAAGGCTCGTAACGTACGAAAGAAATCATTCATGATTACTGTATCTTAAACTGTTTTGAGATGAGAAGAGAACAGGCCCAACTAGGAGGGAGACTATCAAGTCCTACTGTTATCATGCCATGGATTCATCCTATGGTCAAGGTTTGAAAAGGGAACTCCTAGAAGTTGTCATGCATAGGTTTCAACCTAAAAGTCTATCATCAAATCCTTATTAAAGGAAATGAGAGTCCTAAGGGATCATGTCAATGATACACCAAAACAGACAAAGCATCAGCTTAACAGTAAAATGCATGCAATGCAAGTGAGGGAGGAAATGTGTGTGGGGCTTCAGCCTCCACAAGCTCATCTCAACCTCAAGCCAGAATGAAATAACAGTAATCATACTGAAATATAAACAACATGCTATCAAGCAATAAACAGTAAACTGCAATCATACAGATCAAATGAAATAAAATGCCATCAGGCAAACAAACCACATGGGCAAGGGAGCTGGGCTCTACCGAATACCCGCAAGCAAAGCCACACAGTAACAATACAAGCAGAGGGAGCAACTCAACCTCTAGTGCAATCATACTCCTAGATTCTACCTATTCTAGACATGGACTTATTCTAATGCATCAGACAAGTCAAACAAAACACACAATACAGAAAAGAAAACAGAAGAAAGCTTCTCTCTCAACTTCAAGCTTCAGCTTCTCCAACAGCAACTCAGTCTTCAGACTTCAATCACTCTTGACAAACATCAGTTTTATTTTCCAGGTTTCAACCCTACAACATGAGTTTCAACTCATCTTCTCCCTTAAGCTTCAGCTTCTTGATCAGCTCCACCTTCAGGCTTCACTTAATCTTCAGGGATCTTCAAGTATCAACTTGCTCTTGCTGCTCTTCAAGCTTCAGCTGGAATGGAACTATTCAAGGATTCATCCTCTTCAATACTCTTCAATGAAGTCTTCATCTTCAGGCTCAGGCTCAATCTCTCTCAAGATAATCAAAACCAGAGAAAATCACTTACTGGATAAGCTGGGGGATATTGAACTGCTTATTTGACCACCAAAGGTGACCTATAAGGGTTCAACATCAAAGGAATGGTTCCCTCAAAAGTTATACTTCCTAGGTATAGCACTTATCCCTCCAAAGGAGAGAGGTGTATGCCATGGAAGGACTTTGAATCATAGGGAGGAATGGAGGTGAATGATACCATCCATGTTTGAGAAAGAAATTATCTACATCTAAACTCTTCCTAACTCCTAACCCTAAAACAACACAAAAAGAAAAGAAGAACAAGCTCCCAAGCTCCTCAATGCATCTTCCAATCTTCTACTATGCTCCACAATGCTCCATAATGAGATACCAAGCTTCTCAAACCAAGCAATAAACCACAAAGCAAAGCAAGCTAAAGCAAACATGCCCTAAAGGCAACACAAACAATCAACCAATACAAAAATCAACTAAAAATAGCATACTATTATATTAAATCTTAATATAATTTCTAAGGGATCCTACATACCTACCCTTAATACCCATATATGCCCCATAGTCTAAATTGTCCTAAAAACCCAAAATCTAAAGTTATTATGGACCTATGTTGAAGTTTTAACCTAATTCTATACAACCTAATAGCATCTAATCAAAACTATCCTAAAAGTCATCACAAAAATATGGAATTAATCCAGGGGGAACCTAAAACATATATCTAATCATCCTAAAAAGATTGACCTAAAAATACTAAGGGAGCTACCTAAACTAAAATCTACAAATTAAGGTATCAACTTAAAAGCATTAAAAATCAATTAAAATAGAAAATATGCAAAAAATATTAAAATGCATGATATGGAAAATGTTTTCATTTTATATTTTTCTAGACAAAAATATGAAAAGGGAGAAAAAACTCCCATTAAAAAATATGGATTTTTCTATTTATTATGCATTTTCAAAGTTATGAAATAATTTGGTAAAAAATAAAATGACAATATGCAAATGGGGTGTAAGAAGAAATAACATTCAGTTCATATACGCGCTTGGGGTTAACTGGGAGGTGTGAACAGAAAAGCGCTTGGGCCCATTTATTGAATCAGAAAAATAATGGAAATCATAAAAGAAATAAAAAAGGTTCGATGCGAATAGCCATGAAATGCAGTTCAAATTTCAATTGGGCCTTGAAGGGGGGTGGCGTTAGCACAAGATCCACTAAGCCCAGCCTTGGCTTTAAGTGGAACGCAGCGTTTCGCTGCGCTGACTCCCTCCAAATCTCAAATCAAACATGGGCCATAGGATCCCTTCTTTGGTCAACAGTCAAGCGCGCTATCTAACGGTTGCCACTTCATCTTCAACCTTGGATTGGCTAGGGTTTTCAGAAAAACTCCATTAACACATTCCATGCACAGATTTTCCAGCCATTCGTTCTCCCTCGTTTCTCCATCAATTTCCACGATATAAAAACCAAACTTGACCTATTTTCCACGCTGAATACAACTATGGGGTTGGTTTCCATTGAAACAATCTCTATATTCAAACCCGAATGCGAAACCAACTTGAACTCAAAATGTGATCAGTTTTCCACTTCAACCAAACTCAGAATTCTTTACATAAAAATGATCCTCATGTTACCCTAGTTAATATCAGCTATCAATCTTGCATTAACACTCATTATTTCACACGATCTTGCTCATCCAAGAATTGGCATCCATAGTTGAAACTTCACCAAATGCTCCAAAACTCATCAAAATTGATCCCCTAATTGTCTCTAACAGCTCTACACTAATAATTTACCCTAGCCATGCCTAGATTGAGGTGTAGGAATGATTTTGCATACCTGGCTTCTTGGATTGGTAGTGATGGTGGATCTTCAATTCAGGGCTTGAAACTCTTCAAGAATGGTCCTTGGATGATGAATCTTCCTCTGTATGCAAAAGATTTGATGTAGCAAGCTTGTACTTCAAGATCCAATGTGATTTGCTTCCTTGCAAATTCAATGTAAACACCTTCAAATCTCCATCAATGGAGCTTCCAACCAGTATGAACACACTCAGAAATATGTATGGAGAAGGTTTGTGAAGAAAAATGGGATAGCAATGAAGAGGAATCAAGAGTTTGAATGTAACTTGCAATGGAGGAAAATGGATTTCAATCTCTATTCTCTACACCAATTAACACCAACCTTGCACCAATGCAAGTTGCACTCATTATATAGAATGGATTAGAACAGTCTAGAACTCCCTAGAACAATCCAATGAGAATTTGAAGATTTCATGTCATGGTATTTTGAATTTTCATTTCTCACCACTTGGTATATCATGCAAAAACCCTTGTACCCTTGGTAACCAACTTGAATTTCTCCTTACATGAGATCTAAGATGAGATACAATGCATATCTTCCTTGTTTATTGAGTTATTCCTTGTTTTGCTATGGTATCTTATTATGCAAGCAAGACTTTTCCAAAGCAACCCTATGATGCAAGCCTCAAATCAAAATTGTGGCTGAACCATTGTTCTTAGAATATCATTTGGAGTCAAAATGACCTATTATATGACATGGTTTGGATTTATAACTTGGGATTTATGATTTTCAACTTCACTTGAATTAACTTATGCCTCATTTTTAGGCCATTTTTATCACTTTTTGATATGAGCCTTTTCAACATCTCATGACCTCCCTACTAGCCTTAAAAAATCATTCTAAGCAAGTTTGATGTTGAATATTTTTCCATTTGAAGCTTGGAAATAGGAGATATGGCCTTATGCTTGAAATGACCTATAACTTCCAAATGACCAAAATGCCCTTGGCTTGTCAAAGCCATAAGTTGAGTTCTACAAATCCTATCAAGTACTTCTAGTACTCTCTAGAAAGCTAAGAAGATTCTATTCAACATTCATGTTGACCAAGAGTCCATAGGAATCATCCTACTAGGGCAAAAGTTGTCTGCAAGTTGGGTGACTTTCAAGGACCCAGATTCACATATCTCAGATGACCTGTAATTTGTCAAAACCATAACTTGAGCTCTGCAAATCCTATAAAGGACTTCTACCACTTAAATTAAAGCTAAGAACAAGCTCTACAACATTCATGTTGTGGGGAAGATGAGATGACAATCACATCTTGAGCTAAAACTGCCTGGAAGATAGGGATCAATCCTTGGAAACCCTAGCTTAAAACTTCTCAAACTCCTCAATCATGATGAGTTGGTCTAGGAATCATCCTTATAACATCTCAATACATCATTCCATGATTACATGGCCCTTGGATTAGGTCTCAACCCTCTCCAAATCATCAATTGACCTAGGGTTGACCCAGTCAAACCCTAATTCTACCACTCATGGTTGAATCTTCTGAATTCTTGTACAATGACCTCTCTAGGCTTCATGATGGCTTTCAAGACATCTCATAAGCTTTCTCAAAGCTTCAAGTCCATCCTCATAGTCTCAGAATCATCTGAGGAGCCCCCACAACTCTCAAGTTATGAGGCACACAACCTTGGTTTCAACCAATTCCTCTGAGGATCTCTTGAGTTTTCTGATGAAGGTATCAACCTTCAAACACTTGATGGGTAAATAAATGTTGGTCAAATTTTGGGGTGCAACAGAGGACTTAATAATTAGGGCACAGGTAGTTACCTGATGACATGTCTCCGCGTAGGGGACACGTTGAAAATGTGGGGGAGTTCAGAGGAGCTCTCCGAGCTGGATGGATTCTGTCCGACAGCGGGGCAGAAGGGAGAGTACGTCGGGCAGATGTGAGGAGTCTGTTCGATTGCCATGGGTCCGTGCTCGATGGGAGAAAGGTCTATGCCCGACGAGGAGGCGACTTAGGTTTTATTGGGCCTTCCAACCCGATGGAATTTGGGCCTGCTCGACTATGGGCCAAGTGTCGGCCCAACCCAGAACAATAATTATGCTACAAGTACTCTGGGAAGGGAAACATTTTGCTAAACTAAGTAAGTATGACTTTTTGTGATATGTATTGTGACGCTTCCCTATAGGGTTTAAGGTAGGTTTTGATTCAAATTAAAAGATTTATGACCTAACCATCTAGAAAGTTTAATCCACGAGAAGAAAACTATCCTCTATTCCCAAAACTTAGAATTGTTTTATATAGCATTTTCATTATATATATGGAGACATTACTTATAAAGTTTGATTTGAAATGTTTAGTGAATCAAAAGAGCTTGAAGCACATTTTCAATCATAAGGAATTAAATATAGGACAAATGAGGTGGATGCATTTTCTCTAGAATTATAATTTTGAAATAAATTATCACCTAGGAAGAGCGAATATATTAGGAAACTACTTGAGTAGGAAGTTACATAACCAATCCAAGTTACTTATGCAAAAATTGAACCTATTTAAAGGTTTAAAGAGTATTAACTTGAATGTCACTTAATTATAGGACGGAGCCCTATTAGGGCAATTAGAGGTTTCTTATGATATCAGTGTTGATATTATCCAAGCTCTGACTCTCGATGTGGAATTGCAAACTAGATTGATTAAACTCTAATTTTCAGTAGAAATTGACGAGGTTAATCTATTTGAATGAAGAGTTTGTGTTTCAAATTACATGAACCTAAAAAATTCGATTTTAGAAGTACAAATGAAAATCTTCAATACACCATGATTTAACAAAGATGTGCCATGATTTGAAGAAAGGCTACTGATGACCTGAATAAAGATGAATATCACATGATTTATTGCCAAAATTTTAATATGTCAATCAAATTAATCAAAATATATGCTTTAACCATAAAAAATACCAATTATGAAATGGGAAACTTTTCTATAAATTTTGTATTTGGGTTACCTCGTACTCAATTAGGCCATGATTCACTATGGGTAATATTGGAGAGGTTAATCGAATTGGCGCATAAACTACTAGTCAAACCATTTGTACTCTATTTATGCTCACATTTTTTTCTTCATATTATAGATGATAAGATTTAATGGGTTTCCAATCAATATTGTTAAAGATAGACCCAAAGTTCACATTAATACTTTGAAATAAGGCATTGTGAATCTAAATTAACTTTTGTAGGTCTTACAATCCCTTGACCTATGCACAAACAAAGAGGATCATCCATAAATTAAAAAATATGCTCAAAGCTTGTAATTTGGAAAAACGGAGAAAGTTACAATAGACATCTACATTAGATAAAGGTTTCTTAAAACAATAGTTGTCACTCAAGTATAAGTATATCCCCGCGTGAGGATTTATGTGGTAGGAATTTGAGAACACCTTCATATTGGATAAAATTCGAATATAGTGAATTCTTGGACCATTTATGATTCAAGAAAATTCCAAGAAAACAAAGGTAGTTAAATAAAATATGAATATTGTTCATAGCAAAAAAAGTTATATGGAAAATCGAAGAAGGCCCGTAGAATTTGAAGAATATGGCCACATGTTCCTAAACATTACCCCTAACATAAGAATAAGATGAGTATTCAAAAAACAATTATCACATGTTACTTAAGAACCTTTCACATTATTAGGTGAATTAGTTTATAGTAATATTAAATGACTTTACAACCCTAAATAGAAGGTCATCAGGATGTATTTCACATGTTGCAACTCAAAGAAGTATGGTTCTGACCTGTTCAAACCCTTTACTTTTGAAATGGTGGAGTTGAAACCTAATTTAAACTTCTGACCTCGAATAACTAAACATGTTAATCGAAGTGAGAGAACTATGAGAAACAAGAAAATTCCCTTTGTGAAAGTTTCTTGAAAGGGATCACCTTTCAGAGAAGATACTCTAGAACTTGAATTAGAAATGTTGAATACTTAATCTAATTTTTATCTAAGTAAGGTCTTAGTTTGAGGACAAAATTCCTGAAGGAGGAATGAGTTTAACATCCCCATAATTTTTAAGTAATGAGTAGTACTTGTATAGGCCTTACTAATTATAGTAAGTCTTGGTTGATATTTTTAAGGTTTTATTTAAGCAATACTATAATATGAATTGGTACTTTGGGAATTTCTATATATACTCTTAGCTAACCCAAGCATCATCTTTTCTCATTTCTCTTCTTCTTCTTATTCTCCAAGCTCCAAGAATGTGATCAAATAGAATCAACAAAAATCGTCCCCCGTTCCATTAAAATTTCATGCCTTTCAATCTTTAAGCATTGTTCCATTGAAAAATCTCACGCGAAAGGAACCAATTGATAGGGAATACAGAGATTACAGAAGATAAAGAAAACAAGTTCAACTACCACCCCATTCCTTGAATCAACTATCTTTTTGTTAAAGTATGCCTTAAAACCCTAAGTGATGAAGAAAAAAAATATTTCAACATTGTAGAAACAAAAAATTAATATAGAAGTCGACAAAGATGCCATAGCATAAAATGAGGCTCATAGTGGAGCCAAATTTGCAAGAGGATGGCAACGGAGCCGATGTCAGTGGAGTGACAATGAGTTTGGGTTCAGAGAGAGGTTGGGTTCGTTAGAGCCTAAGTCATGTTATCTCGTTCCACGTGTGTTGGGATTTGTTGTTTTAATTTGTAGATCCATTTATTTATGAGTTATATTTTGGTCTTATAGATTAATTTGGTTTCATCAATTACAAATATATATCTCTTGCATGCTTGCTATTACAACCTTCATAACTTTAGAGTTAAAGATAAAGATGAGTATTTGAGAATCCCAATGAAATTCTTAAAGAGGCAAAGGTAAATTCCTAAGAGTATATTCTTGGAATTTTGGGAAATCCTTAGAGATATCTAAGAGGGATTGAGAAAAACTTCTAAACACCTTAGGCTTGTGTGATTCCTTTATAAAGAGTTGGAGAGATTTGGAAACACTCTGGTAAAAAATAGGATTTGTTCTTGTGAACTTTGGTGAGTTTTTTCTTTTAATTATTTTATCAATTTCACAACACCTTTGATGCGTATACATGATCATTATTCTCTTCTTATCTTCCACTACTCCTTGCAAGCATTCTACTTCTGTGGTGTTGATCATTGTCTTAAAGGTCTTGTCTTTACAAGTGGTTACTCAAGACAAGCATATTGACAAGATCATATAGTTTCAAAGTATAATTCTTCATGATTACTAAGAACTCATTCTCTATGAGTTACTTAACAATTAATAAACTGGCTTAATTTTTTGGTCACATTTGTTTACTCCAAAGTTCATTTTGGTCTCTTAATTTAAAAAAATGTTCATATTGGTCCCTTAACTCTTTAAAACGTAACATATCATTTCTTTTTTCTAATTTGCGACAAAAAAAACTCAAAAATTGGTCGCTAATTGGACAAAAAAGTTTAACATGGTCGTTTTGAAGAGTTAAAGGATCAATATGAATCTTTTTTAAGTTAAGAGACCAAAATGAACCTCGAGATTAACATACATTAATACTAATAAGGGTATTATACCTAATAAATTTAACTTCATTTTTGGTAAAAACAAAAAATCCTCAATGATTGATGATCTTTCATAATTCCTCTTATCACCATGTTCCGAGTTCCTTTAGCTTGTAAGGTTCTCCTATATGCTAGACCCACCTTACTCTTTCTTGTGGCGTCAAACTTGACCAACATGTTCTTTCCATTAATATGGTTTGAGCGACATGTATCTTGAAACCTTAAACCAACTTGATGTAGATCTCCAGACACTACAACTATAAAAGTACAATGACATCATTGAATAATCGTGTACCATATTGGCTTCATCATCATTGTCTTGAGCTTTCTACTTTCGTTTATTGTGCCAACAATTCGAGGCATAATGACTCCATTTATCACCGTTATAACAATGAATGTGCTTATGGTCCTTCTTTGACTCTTTTGTTGGTTTAAATTTGATTTCTCTCATTCTTTTTTGAAGTATTAAAATTTACCATCAAACTTAATCTTTTGTGAGTTTTATCATACATATTTCTTGAACTTCTCTCAAGTCTATTTGCCTCTATGTTTTTCAAAATCACCATTTTCTTGAATGTTTAAGCTTATAGTTCTTCAACTGACTCTTGCATTCTCTTTCTCTCAAGAACCCTCAACTCATGTACTTCTAATGGCTCTATGAGATCTTTCATATTTATAGTTGTTAAGGTCAGATTCTTGAATAGAAATAATCACATGATCAAAATGATGAGTGAGTGTCCCCATTACCTTTTCAATCACCATCTTCTCAATCACCACTTCACCATAGCTCTTCAAAGTGTATATTAATCCTTGAATATTTGATGCATAAGCTGCATTTGTTCTATTATTTTCCATTTTTAGTAATTCATATTTTCTTCTCAGATATTGTAGCTTCACACTATACTTTATCGTCTCATTCATGATATTTGATCAAATATCCCATGTCTCTTTCTTTCCATCAATAATTGAAAGTGAGTTTGGGAAACTATTATCATTAATGTTTACATCTTTTATAGGCTGTGTCGTAGTCTAACTGACC